>JAQGAB010000733.1:0-22523 GCA_034696565.1 Isotomurus graminis | reverse complement strand
GAAACTCGTGATGATTCTGAAAGGAAGGAGAATGAGAGGTAGGCCGAACAAGAACCATTCACAGACGAAATGGTGGCAAAGAAGAAAAGCACTTAAAAAGTAAATTCGGTAGAAGTTGAAAGAAGGAAAAGATAATCTTTGACATTAGTAGAAATATATTTTTCTAATTGTGATATTAATTATGGTACTCTTGGTCTGGAGTGAAGAGGTTGAAAGAGGGGAAATGGCAAGTAGAATGGCGAAAGTTTTTTCTTCCATTTTCTTAGATAAGCAATTATTTATACTCTTGGAGATAAGAAAAAGACACAGTTGAGGATGAGACAAGACAGGACAACGAGTTACTTCAAAATTACTGATAACAATGGCAACCAATTCATTCTGTAAACTCTTCTCTTCCAAAATTACCAAATTTTAACCCTCTCGGTGTGTGTTTCTTCCCAATTCTATCGTCGTAATAGTTATCGTCGTACCCTTCTCTCCTTTTGGTTACGTGATGCTCCAATCTCCAATGTGCCCGAGAGATCTGAACGTCTCAATTTCCCCTCTTCCCCTCTCAATATCCAACTTTCCGTTCATATCTAAAGTACAATAGTTTCAGACACTCTTTCGAGAAACCTCTTTCTCTCTCTCACTTCTACACCCGTTTTTATCTTATAAGAGTTAAAAATCTCGTCTCATTAAACACAAAGTGTACGTAACTGTTGCAAACTTTTACTCACACTTCCCCCATGTGACTCTTCATTTACTTCATCACGCATTGCCGTGGAATTTTAACTGTATATTTGGGACTTAATTAGCTATTACCTTAATCTATTGATACTCGGATAATTTTATAAAGTATTGAAATTTTAGACTAATGATAATTATTTTAATTATAACTATTAATTACGAAAAGAAGTTTGATTTCATGCATGTCGATAGAATTCAGTTGGTTTAACCCAAAGTACATCTTCAGTAGTGAGGAACTCATGAAGAGTAAGGAGTTTAGTTTAACTGTAAAAACGCAGTGCAGCCTGAATCTCAGAAGTAGTCTTGTGAAGAACTATAATAGTGCCCGAAGTGCTATCTAAACAAGATCCCTCATCCTTCTAAAAAAAGGAGAAACCAGTGTGAATGGGGATCTAAAAGAGCATAGTAAGCATATGCAATGAGGCCTGGAAGCCTACGCCACCTTTCCACAATGCCTTCTATCAAGTAGGCACAGTGGAAGTTGCGTTTCTCTGATTTTCATGGATCACACAGATGCTTTCACTAGTTGTCCTATGATTAACGTGACTTCTCATTATTGATAGATGCTGCCTGGTTGTCCACAGGAGGTTCTCTGAACTCTCAAGCGATGTACAAGTACTTAGATTTAAGAAAAGAAAAACAGACAATTAAATCTATCACACTATATCTATGCATGTAATTGAATTTTTCTCCATCTTACATCCAACTGTGGATTAGATGAGTTCCCGCATAATTCCGAGTAATGGGATAAGATGAAAATAATTTTGAAACGTAGAGCAACGATAATGTGTCAACCTTATTGGTGTGAGATCAGTGGGTGGTGCATGTAGATCTCTGAGTGGATGTTGAAAGAGTTTGAAACATGAAAGATGCTGGTTAGTGTGAGATCGTATAAAAATACGGTTTTATAAATAAGAAGACCTTTGGATGTAAGTGTAGATGCTTTGAAGGTGGTGGTGGTGTCAGAGAGAATAGATGCGGTACTTCTCGTAGGAACAGAAGTGTAATAGTTGATTCATAGGGAAGGAGCTTTTGTTTCTGGTTTTGTTTGTATGTTTCGTTGGAAAGAAGTGTTGTGGAGGAGAGAGCTGAGGTAGGAAGGAGCAGGATGAGTCAGAAAGAGAAATATTGTCAATAATTTAAAAGGAGAGAATATGACAGAGATACGAAGAGTTGCTTTTAGAGTGAGACAAAAACGGGAGGAGAGTAATATTCAGTCCTTATGCATACGGAATCAATGGCTAATATTATGACAGAAGAGGACGAGAAAGATGCAAATGTAGTAATGGATCTGTGACTCTCTTAGTGGAGTTTCTCTTGATTTTTTATAAATACACCCCTCTCTCTGTGTGTGTATGATACACATGGAGTGAGAGATGCAGACAGTGTAGTATGTACCCTGTGACTCTCTCGTTCACCATACAGTCTCTCAGTGTCTCTGTATATGTGTGTATGCTTCGTACATTTCGTCTCCCTTCGTCATATACCACCATCACCACCACCAACCCATAAGTATCTCGCGCTTTCTCCTCTTTCTCTCTATGTAGTCTTTTGATGCCGATAAATCACCTCATTAAACGGTAAGAGAGTCCAAGTGAGAGTGCCAGTCTCTTTCTACCCACCCTAGAGTAGATACTCAAAATTTCTCAATTGATCTAATGCCTTAGCACCAGAAGATCCACTACAAACAACGTGATACTCAATGGTTAATGCACTTTCTACAATTGGACTTGAAATAAGGCTTTGTAAATCCCTTTGCACTGCAGTTGGGAAATCTTTTTCGATGCTTCTGGAATTTCTGAGATGCTTTCAGTGGAATTTCCTTGTCTGGTGGAAAGTCTGAGATGGCGAAGGTAAAGTGTAGTGCCGTGGAGGCAGAGCGAGAGAAACCAGGCTGACAGATGCTGGTTTGTCCAAGTCTGCTCCCAGTTCACTTGACTGCATTATCGGTTTGGTTGGTCAAGTGAAAGTATGAAAGTAGGGTAATGAGTGTAAATCGTATGTATGTGTGACATGTCATACACAGAGTTACTAGATATGTCTTTTGATCACTTGCGTTTGAGAATTTAGGATATAATTTGGAATATTTCTGCGGAATTTTGTGCCGTAATGTTAACTAATAACAATTCATGTTCTACCACAAGGCTCATCCCATTGTAAATCCTTAAAGTGAGGTGTGGTAAACTTCCTGATAATCCGTAGAGGAAAGTTTATAAGCGTGTCTCTTATTTCCTAAGAAGGAAAGGGCTCTTAAGCTTTGTTGTGGTTGAGTCATAACTAACGAAACCGAGTGAGTTCCACTTGAAACAGTAGACAAGATTTGGTCTCACATGAAATCGGATATTTTAAGTAACTTGGTGAAGGAGGTAGATCTTTTTGATATCCTAAACATCCCATAAAACTTGTTGGTTGAGTGAAAACCCGAAGCTTGAGGGTGGAGTGTCGGACGAGGAAAGGATTTATGGAATGAAACAATAGGAGTTTAAGTCAGGTATTGGTTTTTCATTAGGAGCCAGTTAGAGGTTCCATTTGTCTGGAGGAAAATCATGTAGAAGAAGAAGCATATTGAAAAGGAAGCTTTAAGTTGAAGAGTTCAAATAAATGGAAGCGATAAGGGTGCGAGCGGAAGTTTGACTGGAGGAGGAAGAATATACGAGGCACATTTATACGAGATATTAAGGAAGAGCAATAGAGTTGACTGCCGGTTACCGTTTGAATGAGCATTTCTACAATATTTGAATACAAAATTCGACAGATGAAGAGCTTTCTTTGATAGTAAAGGACGGGGAATATAGGGAGAGGAGAGAGAAGTGGTGCGGTGTGTAGAATTCTTGAAGATTTTGTCTGGAGTAAGTGAAGTATCCCATAGGATTATGACAAAGGGATCATAATAATAGTGACTGCGGAAGAAAAGGATAACAGTTAAAGGAAAGTCAGTTGGGTTTGTGTGTGTGGATTGGAAAAGATTTTGGAATGAAGGAAGAAAGAGTCATATTTCATGGAACTTATTCACTCGTCTTTGCATACTTATGGGTAATAGTTGTTCGAACATATATCGTGTCTTTAAGAAACGGGGGACTGTGCGGATATGGTTGGCGTGGGATGAACTCCGGAACGAAGGAGAAAGCAGATCGACTGATTTCGTTCTCTCCACATGCATTCATAGAGAGAATAGAGAGACAGACAAGCTACAACCATAAGATAGATTAGAGACGCATGAAGGAGACAAGATGATTCGGCCGGATTGTGCCAAAATGCAAAAGGCATTACGCTCTATTGACTAACAATATGCAAATGCTGGATTGCCAGTAAAACTCCCCATCATCTGACTTCTTGTCACAAGCCCCTATGGTTCCCCAACTCGATGGATGATGCATTCAATTCCATCCGTCCTCCACTCACTGCCCGTATTTTATGAGACACAAGTAACTAGTAAGAATATATAGAGTCAGCCTCACTTTTGGCTTCTGCCTTTTGTCATCTCTCAAACCAAAACCACCACCTACCAACCTACGTGGATCGATCGACCCGAAAAGCACCCAAAGGGCTGCAGTCGATCACCAATATGTAAATTAGAAATGATGGTTTATGCGATACTCCAAATTAGTCCTGTCCTCTCTGTTCCTTCCTTTCTTGATTCTCACTCAAGACCAAGATCACGTTCAACGACTGACTGTCAACAATAAACTCTTCGCTCTAAATTGATACATATACTTTCACTTTATAATCTACTTCTGCGACCGTTATTTATTTCCTTAAAGACCTCGAACTCTCTAAACTCATCACGAGTGGGAACTACAACCCCTCTCCACGGAAAATACACTCAAAATTCCTGCAAAAGTTAACGATGGTCGTTCCTGACATTATGCAAATTTGAATGTTACACTCCCTAATAGTTCACTCAAGTTGAAGCTTTTTATATCAGGAAAAGAAGTAGGAAAAGTGCCGTACGGGACAAGAAGGAAGGACCTGTTTGCTTCTATTTGACATGCATCAAATCTGTTTTGAAGCGTACGACTTGATACAAAGAGCTGAGATAACGAGAAGCTTTTTACAAGTGACTCGAGTAGGAAGATAATAATAGGTCATCTCTATTTGGTTCATTCTCATTGTTATACTTTCAAGTCTGAGGAAGGAACCTTAAGAGGTTTGTCATATATAAGAAATTCCCTTCAGAGATTTCTGTGTAAGTTTCGAACTCGAGTAAATCCATTTCACATGAGTGCTATCCTTGAGTGTCATATTCAAAAGTATGTGAAAATAGGAATACTTTAAAACAAATGCAAATAAATTCTAGAGAGCCTTTCTCATCATGTTATAGCATCATACATTTGAGCAAGAGAAGTGGGAGAAAATAATTCAAAGTGACTTTTGGTAGATACAGGTTAGACTTATAGGAAACGACACACGAAGTAACTCTCAAGTTTACTAGCATAGGCCATGTGTCAACTACAGTTCCACTTGTCATGATTGTAGCGGTGTCTTAATATTATTCCCAACTTTGTGGAGAAGTGAACAGAATCCAGAGATAGGCTTAAGAGAGAAATGACTCGGATTTGAAACTCAAGAGAAGAAAGTTTTACTCTAAAAATTTATCTGTGTAAATCTTATTCGTGATTATAATTCCATAAGCGAATAAAGGGAAGGAAGAATGGTTCCACAAAGAAATATCCTCTTTGATCTTGATAAATCTCTCCAGAAGTCTCTGACTTCCTGTATACACTACATGACAGTCTTCCAACGCTGTGTACAGCTCACACACGTGTATATATATACATGTATCCCTGTTGTGGAAGGGAGATCAAGTCCAACCAAGGAAAGGACAGAGCACTACATCTTCTAGAACTACCATTCTCTTTCTCATTGCTAATGTTGACACAACCTCTAGAATTGAGGACTACATCACGTACCAAATACATATGATGCCTCTACACTCATCCATACGTATCAATCTCCGACACAGTGAAAGTCTTTCCTCACAAATATCCTGCAATTTTCCTGACTTTCTTCCTTCCTCGTTTACACCAATCATAGTAATAATATCGTTTGCCCCACCATGCAATGCAAAGAAACATGATATACATCATTAAAGAACAGTCAGTGAAAGATGGCCTATCCTCTGAGAACACATTTCTTCTGATTCAAACTCTCAGTTGATCTTAATTCACAGAGTGGAGCTGGAAACATCTACAAAAAACAACAGGACAGTCTAGTGAAAATTCTACAATCTAATATCCCTCATGATAAGTCATTCTGCCTCGGAGGAACACATGATGACAGGGAAAAAATGCATCCAGTCTACTTTTCTACGAGGGAACCATAAGATCACGCATCAAATCTCAGATACAAACAGAGAGATTGCTATCTTGGGATACCATTCTCATTATCTTGCAGCACAGCTCTGGTAAAAGTCAAATCATTTTGACTTCTTTTACCAACCTTACATACAGCGAGTATACTAAGAGGATTCATTATTTCATGCAGTGTGGGAGGAAATAGCCCAGAATGGAAAGCACGGAGTTAATCCTTAGAAAGCTCTCTTGTTCTGACAAGCAGGTGCACACGGAACACATTCTACACTATCTAGACACTAGACACTCTAGTGTTACATGAAAGTAAAGAAGTAGGTAGTTTAATCCATGACCTTCGTAGTGGAGCACCACAGCCGTGGGTAAGACTTTTTCTGAGAAATGTGCATTAGTTGAGACTGTACTTTCCACGTAAGGATGCTTTATACTTTTATAGCCAGCATTTAGTAGGTTCAATTACCAACACATTTCAATTTATGGTAAATTAATTCTTATTGATTTTGGATAAGAGTTCAATAATTGATTAACTTAATGTCTAAAACGTCTATACACATTTGTGTGGATTCGAAAAGGATTTGTAGAAAGAGTGGAGACCACGGAAATATTCCAACGCATTAATTATGAATTTCCTTTACGGAGAACGTGCAGTGCCAACAATACCAAGTAGATGATTTTTGAAGAACGCAATAGAAAGAATCACAAAAGCGAAACCAAAGAACAACAAGAGTCTAGATGAGTTGCCTGAAGAAGTACCAAAATGAGTAATTATGGTTTTGAAAAAGACGAAATACGAAGAAAACATGGAAGGGAAAAATAATTCCGTTCTATGCCCAGAGCTATTCAACCCATCGATCTTTCTCGGGCAATTACAGTCCCCAACAGTTATTGTGTCCGTGTGTGTCGTTTTCTTTTTTCCTCTTGGAGATGCCATTAGTGGATTCCATATCTCATCAAACTACAGAGAAAGATGTTATAATATGTTGGATTTTATGTCCTCCCTCACACCCTACTAATGACCCCTGAAGTCATCGAATAATAATTTCTCTTACAACTACCAAATTACATTTCCCAAAGATTTTTCTTCTCGTAGGTTTATGTAAGAAAGCCACATGCCTTCAACAAAGACTGCGGGTTTGTTGTACACTGCGAGATCTCTAATGCTTTCACTTTTGTGGTTGGGAAGCTGCACATTGAGTGTCTGTTATGCAGTGAACTGTAATCCGATAGATCGAACGGACCTAATCAGGCTTAACATGTGTACAGAGGCTTATCATAACTTCAAAGGATGAAGGAGAAACAAGCTACTCGAGTTACTCGTATGTTTCAAAATATACGGGATGTTTAAGTAGGGCTGTTAGCCAATTAGCCAGTGGTTAAGTGTGGGAGGAAGTCTGTATGGGTTGTGGTAGATGCAGCTTTCACCACTTGAGAGAGTGGAGAAAGTGGTGGGAATTTGTGTGTGTGGTGGACAGGAGATAAAAGAAAGGGTTTTAGTGCGTAAGAAGTGATGCATTGATTCGGGATGAAGACGTATGGGTTCGGATACTGGGTTGGCATTTGAGTCCAACAGGCAGACTAAGTGAAAATACGAAGGAAGGGAAAGCGGGTTTGGGATAAAAAATTGAGTATTTTTGTGTTTTCTCTCTCCTCCTGGAACTTGGAGTGTAACATCTTACACGGAGTACATACATATATATACGTGTGTGTCAGTGGCTGACTACTACACGAGTATAGAGAAAGAGTGAGTAGAGGATCGGTTTCTTTTCTTTACTTTCGGGTGCACACAAGTTCAACAGGTTAACATGAAACACACTCACTTACTTCTCTTGCACATTTTCGCATGCCGCATCCGTGGTAAGGAGCTCGTCTTGGATAAACACACACTCACTCACACTCCCACACTGGAGAAAAAGTGCACACACATCTCCTCGTCGACGACACGCTTCCAAGGAGGATTCGTTGACGGACTGCCCCATATAAATATGCGAGAGAGACAACCACAGTATGTAATAATAATTAGTGTAGCAAATTTTGATGGAGAGAAAGGAGCGAGAGACTTGTGAGTGGGGAAGCTTCAGGAAGGCAAGTGAAAGAGAGTTGTAAAATAAACAGGGACTGTGCGAATCTGACGCAGTATGCTATATGCTGTCTCTGATAACTCTCTCCTCATCTCAAACTAATCAATAATACGCTGAATACTATTGATTGCCGATACCAATCAATCGCGCAAGTCTGTGGCTCTGTGTATAGACATCATCACGGTATATATGAGATGTGAGAGAGTGAAGCCCCCTTTCGAAAACCAGTTCTGCCACACACAAATTTCACCCTTCTCTTCCGATCCCTCCATCAAAAAAGCCAAACTTCTCTCTCCAACTCTCTAAATCATCATCAGCTCAAATCCTTCCCAATAAATTCATTCAGTCCCAGTCTGCCTAGGCTTTCACTCCTCTCGCTCCTCGATCATATGCATACCCTCCTCCAGGCCCACACGTACTTTCACTCGCATGAAACCCATGACAAATTATCTCCTCCGTTTCCATGTGTGTCTCAAGTAGTAAGACTCTTTACCTTCTTGAGATCATCGCTGCATGCAAGTGTCCATAATAAATGGTGCATCGGGTAGAAGATGTGTGTGGAGTATGGATGGAGGATACTAAATATACACACAGGGTTAAGTTATAATTTGAGGAGGAAAGTTTCTTAATGCTTGCACATGGTACTCATTAGTCAGGCTCATCAGAGCAAGTACATTAAGAGACGAAGGGAGAGAGGGGGTTTGTCATATTTTAAAAGATCAGTTGATCAAGAATAGGGTAGAGCCCCAAAGGGCACTAAATGGCATACAATGAGTAGGAATGGCAGTGAGCAGACAGTTGCTGGGAAAACGTGAATCGATTGGAGAAAGGAGAGAACAACTCATATGCATAATGGTCATAAAATGTTCTCTTGCAGGAATACTTGCACGTGGACGGCGGAGAGAGATGGTAGTGTGATATTGTTATGATGAAGCAGAGGAGGGCATGGAGAGAGTTGGTAGTGATGGGTAGTTAGTATTGGCGATATCGGAGATGGAAGCAATATATCGATCTGAAATGATAATTACGAGTGACAATTGGAGATAAAGGGGAAAAGATGCACCAGGGAAAGACAAGGCCTGAGTCAAACAAAAAGGGATTAAAAGGGTGGGTGGTACTATGGCCAGTCTGACTGAGCACATCGCAGTTTGTGTGATATCAAGAAATAATCAATAATTGTAAGCAGAGATGAGTCCTCTCGTTCTCGCTCATTCCAGATACACATTGGCATTGGAGACGATTTTATTTCCAAATATGGATGTCATTTCTCACCGGGAATGAGTAGTCGTGGTAGTTGTTGTAGCTGTACTATTCAGCAGCAGCATATTGACTCCCGAAGATATGCCCACATATATTTATTCCATCACCACCACCAGCCTCTTCTTGACTAATCCATATTGCCTATATCCTACTGATCACTTTTCTCTCGCATCGCAACCACCACCACTTTTGACAAATTTTCCGATGGATGTAATTTGGAGCTGTGCGCACGTGACACATTATCTCTTTTGTGACAGATCCTGAGCAGGACCAAACCAAAGAATCAGCCATGATTGACACCTTATTGATTTATCGATCAGACTTCATCAATACCTGCCTATACGAAATATTACTCGCCCACCTATCTATAATATAATATGCTCCCACAAACAAAATCTCCCCGTCTTTCTCTCCTCATTGGGCCTCAGTGTTCCTCCTGTACTTAGATCGGATAACAACCGTCACCTTTTATATGTACTCTTACTAATACTAATACTACTACTACTTGTGTGTACCTGCACGCGAAAACACGACAGCTAAAATCACCTGAACATAAGGATTAACCTTCGTGTAAAGGATTATTCTGCCCACTACACGGTGCAGTCACTACTTGGACATTCATTTCACTAAATGTTACACACAGTCTTTGTTCACACAGATCCCTTGTTTGTATGGTCTTTCACTCTCTGCACCAGATAAATGAAAAGTAGGGGATTCTCTGTTTATGTGTGTGTGTGCGAGCGTGGAGTCCAAATGGGTGAGGAAAAGGCTACCTCATTTCCAGACCTGATGAAAAAATGGGAAAATCGTGCTACTACATTGTTTATCATTTATAAATCGATGTTAAATCAATGGACTAACTTTATTAGGGAAATAATGGGAGAGTGTAAAAGTGGAATTGAACAAGGTTTATTCGATTTTCTCAATGTTCCCCTTTTAATTCTTTTGTGGTGGTTGTAGTGTATTTTTTGGTTCTTTCTCTTGTACTATATATAGTGACTGATGAGAACTGGTAAAAATATTATGACATTAACTGCCTACGGTAACATGATCATGGAAGATTTGCGTTTAAAACATTTGTGTACTGGGATTGTTTTAATTGAAACGGAATATATAATTATTTCATAAGAGGTAAAGTGTAAATGAATTTTTACGTGGATTGTGAGTTTGTAGAGAACATGTAAAGCGTATTCTCATAATGTGATGGATCAAGTAGTGCTGCGATATGTGACCTTAAATGTCATTCACGCACGAAACTCGAGTTTATGTTCAATAGTAAGTTGTTGGAAGTAACTAGACGTGTAACTTTATTACGTAGTATTGCTTGGTACACGTTGGACTCAAATAAATCCTCATTTTGGACCAGTCGGAGTGTATGCAGATGTAATCGGAGTTTTGTGCTGATATCGTGAGAGCCTGCCGTCTACCGAATTAACAGGAGGGCTTCGAATCAAAATGTATAAAGTCACGTTGCCTACCAAAGCTTTTCTTGGTTTAAAGGGTCCAATGAGTCAATAGATTAACCCCTCCCCATTGTAAAATTTTGTTATGACTTTTTGGGTTTAAATGGATTTCTTCGGTGTGGATTGCAACGATAGGAAATCTATATGCAAGTTTAATTTACAGGGAAAGTTGGATGGATGACCACTCGTTCCTTCCTTCTGGCTCAACTGGATATACCAATGCCTGGAGCTAGTTAAGTTGTGAACCCGGTAGCTTACTTAGAGAAACCTGTTCATGATCGATCGATAGCTTATCAGAAATCACAGTCAGCTTACCCAGACTCCCCTTGATTGACAGGTATTAACCTTAATGCTGATTTTGCGTGTTCTCTCTAGGTAATTAAAGAGTTTGGCACAGTAGTCAAAATTTGAACAGAGATATTGGTAGACGAAAGGGTTGTGGCTGTGGATGGACCTATTGTGATCAGGCTTTGTTGGACTTACTGGATAAATCGATCCTTACATGATTCATATTAATTATTCACCTTCGAGCTTTATATACTTGACTGCATGAGAATTAAATGCTAAATCATCAAGTATACATGTATGCATACAATAATGAATGACTACATAATATATCTCTGCTTCTCAGAAACCAGCTCGGCCATAGAACAAAGATAAATAGAATTGCATATAAAGATTCCCTACCTTGTTAAAGTAGAATACACGGAGCACACTGACAAAGGGTATCCTAGGTTGAGGTAAACTACCCAATGGTTTTATGATAGACGCCGTGAATTCAATCAATTTCTATGGACAACCGGACTATTATGAAGCGGAAGCAGAGCTACGTGAGAGCAAGCCGCTTTCTTGTGCACTGGTGTATATTACACTGATCTTTCATTTGGCCCAATAAAAAATAATTGGAGGAAAATAAAATATTTTGGCAAATAGCCCAATCCAATAGATCGGCCGCTCTGTGAAGACACAGATAAATGGATGGCAGATGAACTCTTTACTTTTATACACTTTCAATTGGCAATTTCGACTTTTCAATTCAATACGATCTATGAGAGATGATGTGTATTTTGAGATCTCTTTAGTCTCTGTCATTCCACTTTCTATCCCATGTGTTTTCTACAAACCGACAGCTTTAGATTTCCAAACTTATTTTTTCATATCAGTTGTGAATATCACTCTCAGCTTAGGTGAATGTGACTAATTCTCCTAGTTTATGTGAGTCCCATGTTTGTAATAAATGGACTCGTACATTTATGTTCATCAATGACATTGATTTTAGTGTACCATAAGCTTGCTGATATTATATTCCCATGTCTGTTATTTATTACTCCCATTAGCCACGTGAAATTGATGACTCACTGTGCCCACTAATTGTAATAAAAAATCTAATATCCTAATTTATTTAAGTTTTGTTTTCTTTGGAGAACCATCAACAATGCTGGTGTTAAAATAATTATAAAACAAGGACAAGTGGTGTTATTCTGAAAACCTTCCTCGTATCTTGTCGTGTAGACAAGAAGTAAAAAAAGATTGTATTGAATTTCCTCTCTTATGCATTCTTGACAGAGTCACATGAAATCAAAACCCTCGGATCTCTAATCCCGAGAATGTCTGTAAAGCATTTACTCCTGTCAAAATCGGGAACAAACTACAATAAATATTTTAAATTAGACGTATTTATTTGTAACATAAAGAGAATATACTAGTGTGGTGTGCAGATGAATGACGACCCATTAAAATGAATTTAGCATGACTTTTACTCGATACCGTGGTGTGTGCACATATGCACACTTTGAATGGCGAGTAAAAAGTCGCAATGAAATCTGTTATTTTTACACTGTTTGATGTGATCCCTTCTGTAAAAAATTGGATTACATTTGGTCTGAACCTGCTTCTTGTTGTGGTTGTGGGTAATAAGGGTATTGGTTTCATCTTATATTGAGTGTAAGAAGTTGACGTGATGCCGGCATGGTTGATTTCACTATTTTTGGCAGAGAGAGGGAGAGAGTACACGAGGATTTGGAAGTACATTTGTAACTCTAGCGCAGTCAAAATACATCCACTTGTAAAAGAACTGTCGTTACATGAACTTTTCATCGTCAAATGAGTCTTTAACAAGTATTAAGTTGACAGGAAAGAGTCGGGGTGAACACGGCTTTCACGCACTTTACCGTTGGAAAGCTCACCGCATAGAAGGATGAATGTGAGTAATCGAGACTCAAGATGTGAGAATGTTTTTGGTGAAGAAAACCAACTTGACTCTTCGGCAGACAAAAATAAAAATACATCTCTGCTATCCATCCATAATTATAATCTGAATCAGCGTACAAATTTCTTAGTCATGGCATGACAGTTATTGCGCCAAATGGCACTAATTAATTCCAATGATACATTCGTGTGTCTATTGATAGATTTAAAATTCCGATGGGATAAGTTGTGAGCTTACATGTAAGAATGTGGCCCCGGAACACAGTTGTGAAACATTCGAGTTGAGTACGTATATATATATTGCTTGCACAGAGAAGTGCTCGAAAACTATGTTAGAAGCACCATTCTTGTAACACGAGAATTTGAGGATGAAAGAAGGTTCACTACTGGTGTGTATGTGTGTGTGGAATCATGGTAATTTGATGTTGGCATATTTACATCTCCTCGTTTCAGTTTGGATTTGGATAGAAAGAAACAATGTTCTCGAAATCACTCGCTCCCTATAAACTGCAACTTTGTTTGAACCTCTTCTTATCTCGAGGAATCGACAGAGACATAAAAATGAGCCATTTATATTGTGCAATAAAAATAATACATTCTTATGAAGTCTTCTGGTGATTGGGACTCCATTTAGGTTACGCCGAGTCAAAATGTATTGAGTGTGTGTATGAACCGAATTTACTTGAGACTAATCGATCCTGAGCTTGGATCATGTTCTCTCTGCGTCACAAGATTGAATAGTTATTTAAGGCTTCGTTTGCACCAGTTGACTTCACACGTACAATGTATATTTCTTGTCTCATTTTTTGTTTGACCCTAGAGCGCATTCCTAATCGTATTACATTCGATATGTCAAGTCATTGCATAAACTTGCAGCTACAAGTGCTCATATTATTTGCTCTAAATAAGAATTAGTGTAGATAATGTTGCCATTATCAGTGTCTATGAGTACCATGAGAACTGCCTTATTCTTCCAGAATGAATCTTATTGGCTAAGCACTTACATTTATGGGAGGTAATTAATAGTCTGTAATATTATTCGATTCCGTCCAGACGAAAACAAAGTTGCAAAAGCGATAACAATTCAGACAACATTAAGCTGGGACTTGAAACTATCTCAATGTGCACAAAATTCAATCATTAATGCATCCTCTTCTTCACACATCTCCTATTCATGTGTATAAGTACTAAATGTACTCAAAGCCTTAAAAATGAGTACCCGTAATTACGATTTAGAATTGCAGCGTTATAAAAGTCATTAGGAGTTTCACATTTCATCTCCAACCATCGATATTAAGCAAGAATGGAAAGTAAAATGACCTCTTAAAATGTGCGACACGAATACAATACATGTAGAAATGACAACCGTGTATTACATTGTATCGTGAATTATTCCATTAGAACTAGAAGTCTTAGGAGAATAAATAATATTATTTCTCCTAGGAAAGCAGGGAGAGACAGCTGAAAATTAAGCAGGACAGTGTACAAGTCCAAGTAGCAGAAGTCGTGAGGCATACGATACAATTAACAAAATAATGGCTTCACATTTACATCCCAGTACGTACTTATAACAGGAGTAAGGTTAGGAATAATAACATGTAGGGTCATATATGACAGAGATCTATCGATTATTTGTAAACATGCACGAAACAAATTTATCGATTCGAATGCTAAATCAGGAGTGATTATGTGATTTACTTAGTAGTTTCTCTCGGTCTCAATTCGCTACTAGTATAAGGTGAACTCAGATTAAACTCTCGTCACCAAATCAACGTCCACACAGGCTGAAAGCAACCACGAGGAACCATTTTATACAGAATGCATGTGATTTAATGCCTTTCTCTCTAGCATTAAAACCGTATGTTACTTTTCATTCCCCTTCCTTTTGGGGGTCAGATTGCCACAACTCTTAGCGAATAATTCATTACACCTTGATCTTTGGACACTTAAAGTGTCGTCTTGTATTACTGTATCTCTTTCGTCTCGTCTTATTTGGTTTCTAGGGACAAGCGCTACTGAAAACTTAACGGGAAAATAGTCAAGAGAATTCCAGCGACCGTTGGGCTGCACAGCTTATTCCTCTGTAAGAAACCACAAAGCAGTTAGAGTTGAGTGCAAGGAGAGAACTTTTCTCCACTCTGCTTGTAGGATACTTATTGTAGTGCCTTGCTTCTATAACCATAAGAGAGTTGCTTCTAGAGATTCACGATATTGTACAAAGGAAACACAGATTTGATGTAATGAACGAATAAGCCACTGAAAGACGATGAGAGAAATAGACGCATAGAAATCAGACTGGATCACCCAGAAAAGTAATACACATTCATTAGCTCTTTCAAAGATTTTGAATGATATAAATGATGGAATTCTGGAGACAATCAACAATATTAATTCCTGTGTCAAAGCGTTGCAAAACAAATCCTCGTCTGGGAGTGTGAAATCTCCAATGAATGAATTCCATCAAAAGATAACTTTTACAAGTGGGGTACAATAACAACCAGTTGAAAGAGACCATGGCTTTTCCTCAAGAATGAGTCCCTGTTCTTATTAGTGCTATAGATGTAAAATTCATTCTCCTTTCTCCTTTTCGTGAGTGGAGGTTCCTATTTTTATTACAACTCCTGTGGGAAACTACCCGATTAAAGTTTGCATAGAAACAAGATAGAAAATTAAAGGCAGAGTTTTTGGCCTTCTATCAAGAAACGATAGCTCATTGGGGATTTCGAGGCCTTTCCAATTTATGAACGATGAAGAAAGTACCGAACGAACTTCAAAATAACCGTTTCTTTCGTAATGTAAGTCTTTCTCATCAATGTACACGCTCAGCCCTCTCGTTATGTATTCTAAAGTCATATATTATACAGAGGATTGTGAAGCCTTAAAATCCTCAAATCTTAATCCTCCAAGAAATAAATTCATTACAGTACACAACTACCCTCATCTATCTTGGGTCCCCAATTACTATAGTTAGCTGCATTGAACTACTAGCAACAAAGTATAATATGAGAAAAGAATAACATCAAATTTACCGTTTCCTTCTTTCCGGATTTATTAAGAAGATATTCCTTTTTCCTTGCACATGTACATTAGGATGACAAAATTTAACATGAGTTTGAGAATTTCATAGATTTAAATTGTAATAAGTATATTTATTTCTTTAGTTTTACAAGGCGAAAGAAATCCACATGACAAGTGGTGGGTGCTTAAGAGTCATCAAAAAACTAAACAAGATTACTTAAAATGAGTAAAGTAAATTGAGACCAGACTCTCTGAGAAGAAAAAATTTTCTTTCAGTATCATCATAATCAGTAAATGTATCCTTTGATTTTTCACCCAGAGTAATCCCGGCATGATTTAGAATCCGAGATTTTTAATTAGTGTTTGTTAATGTATGCAAATACGTGAGTAAAAGACTAATGAATTAGCTCTCGTTTTAGGGCAAGATACTTTTCTCGCTTGTAAAAAGAGGTTTATTTAACGAATTAAAAGTATTTCCAGTTCTCCTCACTGTTAATTCTCACAGGAGTATTACACACGAGAAGTTATGCATTGCCTCGGTTGAGCAAATAATTTTATACTCAGTGAAAATGAGTAGACATTTAGACGCAATATTCAAAAATGGAGAAAAGTGAAAGTTTTTTTTACTTAATGCTGAACAAATATTGAACGTACATATATAGGAACTTACGAGCACTTGGGTAAGCTCAGTAAGCTGTTTTAGTTTCAATATACAACCTATGATTTTTATTTGATATGTACTTTTATATCTAGTTCGTCAAATAAGATATTTACTCATGTGAAATATATTTTGTCAATTTTATTTACAATTGAGACACACTTTCAACGGTTGACGGTGCTAAAAAATGAAGTAATGTATTTATCCCTACTGTCCCTACATAATAACTATACAATTAAAACCCACCGAGACGTAAAATATTAAGACTAAAAGCAATTCATTTTTTCACACTTTTAATTAATTTGAATTAGAACGTGGCTTGTAATTAATTTGTAATTCAATTAAGCCAAATGAAAATACAGGTGACAGGTATGTTCTCTTTTACATGTATTTGTCTCTTTCAAGTAGATAATTAAGTTGCAACTGGTGTAAACGTAACAGGTTTTGTTATGAGGTGTGAATTTGAGTCTCGGTATTTACATCCTTTCTCACAGAATGAACATGCAGGCTTCTATTGCCACGTAAGCAAGTGTTACGACTTGAATGCTTATTTAGTAGCTTTCGTCTCTTATGGAAATGCATATATGCCGGTGGAAGCTTTATGCCCCTAAAAGCCAACGACGGATGACGAATGGAATAATCATGCGATATAAATGTTATCATTGTCGTCGACAGTTATGATAGTCTTGTGGATGATCAATGAAGTCTCGCATAATTCTGGTGTTGCATGGGAAACAACTTTATACAGGGAAAGGTTGAACGAGAAGCGGAAGCTCGCCCGTTGAGACACCGAAGAAAGTCAAAGTGTATAAAGTAAACGCAAAACTTGTGCATGGTAGAATCCTACTGGACTTACCCGTGAGTGAGTGTTGGTTGTCCTGCAGTAGAGATGAGACTGGAGCTTTTGTGACTGAGAAAGCTCAGGCACTACTTGAGATACTTGCACCTACTGGAAGAATGTAGAGAAAGCTCGTTTTATGTCTTTGATGACTACGATGCACACTACACACTGCTTCACTTTATAATTAAAGTCAAACAAGTAGATTTAGTGAGTATAAAGTTGGTAGGGGGTTTTTACATTTCCTAATTGTCAAATTTTTTAAGCTCAACTTACACAATGGACAAAAATGTGTGAAGTAATATAATGAAGTTTCACATTCAATAAAGGTTGTTCTAGCTCCCTAGAGTCGCACTGTGGACTAGGTAAAGTCTGTGGACGAAGTGAAAGGATTAATCAGTGAAATCTAAATCAGTACGGAGCTAAATGATTCGGTGTCGGTGGTTTCTACTGGTGGCTAGTAGACTTGTTACTGAAACACCTTGTCAACCCTCTCCGTTCATATATGCCTAATATAGTTTCATTTCACGAGCTCAACTGTGGACTCCACGGTGGATTAGCCACTGTTTCTCCCACACATGCAAGGAACATTATAATGCATGTCTACTACAATATTTTTACCATTCATAATCTCCATCTAGACTTATTCACACATTCTATTCGTATGCTTTAATCTACTACTGGCACTATTACTACTTTTCCCCAGCTTATCCACTCCTTTTGTCTTAACTTCTACCAATGTCCACCCCTTCTACTTGTCACAAACATTATAATCCCTAGAACACTGATTGGCTCTTTCATTCCATAAGTGTCAAATTTCAGATTACCACTTGCACACATCGCTCTTCACAACCATATGGAATTTTCATGGAACCAATAGTCTCCTTATTTTCTTCAGAGAAAAGTAACAGTACTTTGCTCAGTACTATAATGAGCGCAACCCTCTCCAATGAAGCGCATATAACATAATGCTCTTGAGATGTGCGAATCACCTTTTAAAGAAAGTACTAAATCATTTGCTTACTAACAATAACCAAAGTCACCTATTACTTTTATTGCATTAACAACAATGGAGTTTGAGCACATCGCAAAACTATGCAACTATGCATTCTTATCACAAACATGATACCAAATAGACTATTCCTGTACATACATGGGATTTGTGGAGATTCATATTCGTCTGTGGTTAGAAAACCTTGAATGAGTGGATTTGAGAAAGCGTCAGCTAAAGTGAGACACGAGATCAATTTGCCCCGAAGAACGTTGTCGATATTCCCACCAGTGCAGAAACCCGCTAGTTTTGAATTGAGTTAAAACCCGCATCGATTCCTGCAATTAATCTCCACACACATTGTCCCAACTTCATGCAAACAATTAACAGTTGACACATCGTACATTTGAGATCTTTCATCGGTTGTGCATATTTGTATGAAAACCACAGTTTAGTGTTTTATCGAGTGACGAGAAGAGGTAAGAAGTTAATGGTGTGGTTACATTTGTGTGTGAGAGTAAAAGTAAACTGTTCTTTATTTTCAGTTGGAAGTTTCAAGTGGATAGTTTAAGCAAATTTTGTGGAGAACCCGAAGAAACGTAATGATGTCGGGTGAAGGTTTTTTGCTGGCTGCTCAGGAAGTTGCGTCTTTGAAAAATTATGTTGACACGGGCGGAAACAATGAGGATTTGGTGAGTGGAGCGTTTCTCATCGATTGTGTTGATGAGCGGTTCTTCACGTACAATCATGCTAGGAACTCGATATGCATTGGAGTTATTAGAGACGTCGGATCATCTCAGATAAACGAGGATTTTATTGTCTTGGAGGTAAGCTGTTTAAAAAAAGTACATTTAGTTAATTAAGCTTACTTTAGTTGTACAAAAAAATCATGCAAAATATGTATGGAATTCATTTGTCGATGTCAACATGATATAAAATCTGACTGAGCAGGAACAAGTTGAAAGAAAGGAAGCACAATGATTGCACGATTGAAGGTACAAAAGTGAAAGTGGTAGATTAGGTGTATCTTATCAGGAACAACGGTGATAACGATATGCATTGATATTCCTATGCAGGTTTATTTGATAATATCGTATGCTGAAACGAAACGATAAAGACAGATTTATGGCATACTACACAGAGTAAGCATCGTGTTCGATAGATCAAAAAAGCATGAGTGGATGGAGAAAGTTTCAGCTTTCCCCGTTACTGCAGAAGAATGTCTCGTTATGCCTCATTTAAACGTTACACTTAGACTTGAAACATAAGAGTTTCCATTGTAAGTTTTAAGAGAAGGGAAGATGAAAGGCAGGACAAGTCCATCAATTCAAGTTGGAGTCGCTAATGGGTGGCAGAGGAAGCATTTTACTAGTAATGACGAACTCAAATAGTACGTATCAGTATTTTGAATATACACCGATCACAACAACCAGTCCCATCATCATCATCATTTGGCCGTCTGTTCTTCTCTGGAGAAATAGGTGCATGAAGTGAATGACGTGTGTGGGGTAGTTTGAGTTTGTGAGTGAGAGAAAAGCTTCCTTCTCGTGAAGAAAAAGAAATTCGGGAGATTGTTCTGTTTTATGGGAGAGATCTACTTGTCGTGAAAGTTTAAAGATTTTTTGTCCTCGTCTTCTCTCTACATCGATGATCATAAGTAGGAGGCATAAGTAATCTATGCGACCATTATTTTATACGGACGATCTGAGACTCTTTTAGTTGTTGGGTAGTTTGTGTAGTAGGCACGCTGACATTAGACTTCCTCTCTGCTGTTTCTCTTGCTTTCCCCCGAAGTTGTTTACAAAGTCTGTGTATGTGAAGAAGATGTATGCTGCAATTCAATACAATGATACTTTTTCGCTTCTGTAATTCTTTATGGTAGTGTTGGAAATGGTCTGTGTAGTGTTGTAGACAGTTGGAGTCCTCTATACTTGCTTATTTTGTCGATTACTCATGGCTTATTTAAGCTCAGGACGATGCCTGGTTATTTCGTGTTTTTTCATTGTACATTCCCCTTTCACGGTTAAATGCACTTCATTTGACTCCTTCCTTAATGTGCACTTGTAAATTTGTGAATGTAAATAGTACCCATATATTGGCTGGCTCAAATTGATATGGTGGAATTTATTTTAACATTTCAATGTTGGTTGGTTTTTTAGAAAAAGTCTGTCATTAGCAGGCATGCCACAAGGTTTATTTAATCACACTTTTATTCGCTAATGAGGTGAATTTCTATGTATGAAGATATCATGCAGATTGAATTAGGCTTAGATGTAAAGCCGAATATTTGGGAAAATATATAAAGTACAAAATGCAAACATGTGAATAACTACACACAGAATGATGGTAGTTTAGGAAGTTAATAACATATTCATCACAATAAAACAATTACGGTTTGTTTTCAAAGTCAACTTAATTTTTGTGGACTCATTCTTGCGCGAATAAGAGATAGCAGAGAAGTGACTCATTATTTTATAGAAATACGAGAAAACATAATTACTGAGACTAGGGAGATGAATCCTTTGATTAAAATGAGATCGGAGATGACGAGAGCTGGAAACAACTCAACTGGGCTCACCCATTGTCCCTTTGTTTTTTGTCCTTACATGTTATTTTTACAATCTCAAATAAAAGGAAACCTGAAGAACATCTCGTTATTTTTTCTTTTCTTTTAGCATCTCACAATGATAAGAATTGAGAGGTTGTTTTGCGACAAAATCGAAGAGTCTTGTTGTTTCAGTGATATCATTATTTTATTGTCATCGTGTGCCGTTCAAGAGAAACTAAAGTTTGTGCTGGCCACAGGCAGATTTTGAATTTTCATTGAAGTATGAAAATTACTGGGAAGGTCGAATGAGAGCGTTGATTCTTGTTTTGTGAAGTATTGAGAGACTTTTTTCGGTTGACTGGGTTGAACGTACTCAAGTCAGTGGGTTCAAGTTGTGAGGAGATCATGCACTAGTAATAAATTGTTGTCATCCTTGATCCTCTACTGTATACCGTCAAGAATGGAGAAGGAGGAGGAAAGGAGAATTATTCTTTCTGACTTTCCATCTAGGAAATTGGCCATCAGTCGGAAGGAAGGATTTAAAAGAGCGAAATGCCTTTTCCAATGGTACATGAAATTAGAGGGATGTTAAAACCAGTTGGTTTGGTGACTTTTCATATTTCATGACGTTACGTACTTATCATATTGATCAAATTTATTTCTTGTCTCGAAAAATATGAATAAAAAAGAGCATTATGTACCCTATTACTTGAATCCACTCTGCCTTCTTCTGTAGAGGATTATGATCGCACGGGAGAAAGTGAAAAGCGTATGAAAGAGTCAGTGTGTGGAGTCTCCGAGTTTTGGCTTCGATGTGCATCCAAAACGGCACACAACGTGCCTAATACAAAGATGTTCGTAATGGGGAACAACTCTGTTTCATGTGTGTAATCATAATCATATTCAGATAGAAGGGGAGCAAAGAAAATAAAAAGCTCATTTTCTTATAAAACTGAGTTAAATTTCATGTTTGAATCATCATAAGTTTTCGGAGATGCATTGGACTTTCCTAAACTTCCCTAACTCCTTTATAAAGGTGAAGTGATGACACAAGTATTTTCACAGGCAATATTGAAGCAGTATTTAATGAAGGATGAAGGATAAGCTTAAGTCTATTTGCACTCCTCGTCATTTCTTGCAACAGATAGTTGTTGTGGTGAAAGTTGTTTTTTTATTGTAAATGACTTCACCTGTAAATATTTATTTGTGAATTACTCGGCCATTCTTAACCATCAATCACTGCTGTGTTATTCTGCCCACAATTGTTGTAAAGCCGGGCGTAGTTTAGTAAGAAAGTCGTTGGTTTGAAATAACGTAATAATATGATTTATTGCAGCTAAAATATGGCAGAAGATGACTGTTATATATTCGGAAGGCATAAAGTAGATTTAGGATGAGCTTCACCGGTGAAAGCATAAAGTAC
>JAQGAB010000732.1:0-22529 GCA_034696565.1 Isotomurus graminis | reverse complement strand
AGATCCGTGACGAGATACTTCTTGGCCACGTATAGCACCGCAAGGCCTTCTTGGACAGAAATGTTCCTGTTGAATTCTCCACTGTAAATGAACTATGAGACAAATAACAAAAGTCAAGTAAAGTCATATAAATTAAATGTGAACTGGGAATATCTTATTATTGTTTGTTCATACACGTAGGAGGCATTTGAAGGCGTCAGGGTCGACATCCGGAAGCTGAATGACTTCAGTCACATCCCGTGAGGCAAGTGGGCCGTGAAACATGGCTTCAAAAACACTGGAGTGCATGGTGAGCACAAGGCGATGTGCTGGGATGACCTCCTCATGGTCACCACCACTTCCCACGCGGAAAGTCACGTCTGAAAATTGCTGAGTCTCCAGGATGTACGCCAGCTTTTGTGTCCTTTCTGGTCGACTGAGTCTCCAGTCGTCGACAACACAAACTCTTTCACCTGTCACAGCGGCACTGATCCCTGACATTCCCTCCTATTTAGCTCACTCATGAATGTGTGCAGTGGTAGATAAGAATCCTAAAATCTTAAATCTAATTTAGTGCAAAACTCGTAATTGAAAGTATGAACCAAAACAAATCGACTGTCCGAATCAAAACAATGCGAAGGTGTTGTTGTTTGCAGTGAGCAATTCCCGCATATCTCGCAGCCTTGCAATCTTTCCTGCTTTTATTATTGCGTCTCATTTCTCTCCCTGCGCATCCCACGTGTTGAGATTAAAAGGTTGTCTATTATTGTAATGTTACGTAACATCTTTGTGAGCATTGAAGATATCGAATGAAGGAACACGACGGAGTTTAATGCAGGCTTTATTTATGTAAACGAATGTCATGAGATTGCTTTTGGTAAGAGATTAGTTATTTTGGATTTATAGGAATATTAGGATGTTTCAAAATGGGGAGGCGAGTTGAGACTGCGTCGAGAAGATGACCCTTGGGGTCGAAATTGAGGAAGGTCTCTAGGGACAAAGTCAGGAATGTCGGGTGGCAAGTCTCCACGGAATGACCCGTACTGAGGTTGGTTTTCAATTGACGGAGTCTTCGCTTCCCTTCCAGGAACGAATCCCACAGATCCAGAATTTCGGCTGACAACGCGACCATCGTAAGTTAAAATTGATCCGGGAGGAACGTTGGAAATCACTGGGCGAGATTGATAACTTCTCCCTGAAGAGATTGGAGGTCCATCACTGGAGGCCCTAGAGAGCCTTCGTACAGCTATCCATACATTTGAAATCATTATAATATAGGTACGTATGAAAGATGAATGAACCATGCAATGCAATTTATTGATTCCTTTGATGGCAGACGAATTCTAAAGTTTAGTTGGACAATTCATCCTTTAATTTGGCTACTACAGACTTCAGTCGTCCTGTGTATTCTTTCCATCCCTCGTCTGATAACATTTTGTGAATAAGCTCCTCATCTGCATCAGACAAACGATTGCCTTGGCTCTTTACGTACTTTGCCACAGCAGCTCGGTAAACTTCCGGAAAGTCTTCGATTAGAACTTTTATTAAGACTTTGAACCATCTCGACTGCTTTTCGGTGCACTTCAAACATTCTCCTAATAGTCCTCCTCTCACCCTTGCTTTAACATTGACCAGAATTTCATTTTTATTTTATTCCATGCTTTGGTTTTGAAGCTGCTTGGAATGCTAAGGCTATTAAGACTGTTGCTGGAAGTTTCTCCCACTAATGACTATACACTCTACGTTGCCTTCAGATTAATTAACAGTTTGAAGACACGCTACCTACTGATTATGTCTGCACTCTAGAAACTGAAGTTTACTAAAGCATGCAGTAGAAACGGAAAGCGATATACATGGGAAAAAGTATGGACTCACGTTTTAACCAGTGACCAACAGCGTCGCAAGGCCCATCGTCGACAAGACATTTGAATTGCAACTTCAGTCTTCGTTCGTTTGAAAGATATTCGACGATGTTAATGGAATCGAACTCCGGGTACAATTTAAGCTGGTTATCATCTTCTGTACCTAATACACCGAAAACCAGTGAGAGAATCACTAATGTAAAGAGGATGAGTGATATGGGGGAAATAGATCTTGGCATTGTGAACTATGGGTTCCTTCAATGCAATCGATTGCTCAGCAGTGGACTAATTGCAAGGTAAATCAAGATTAACCGGAGGTAATAGAGAGTCTTGAGTGAGTGAAGTGGTAAGCTGACATCACCACGAGTACAGACAGCACTTGCTAAACCTGTTCTTAATTTGTCATTTGCACCTCACCTTTATGTACCCAAGAATATCTTTAATACATTTTGCACGCGGAACGGGAAGACATTAAACACCACAACTTCTATTAAGCTCATAGGCAAGCAATTACAAATGCATAATTTACCATTCTTCCAGATAATCTTGAGCATGCTTGATTTACATGTTGTATTAAAAGGAGAGCTTCAAAGCTGGTCTATGTGCAAGTATTGGATCATCAAGAGTGCTAATCACTTCTCCTGGAATGGAAAATCGTGATAAGGGATAGAACAATACGTGCAAAATTGGTTTTTTTTTTCGAAAAAAATTCAAGGTTGAGACTACGAGGGTTCTTTGTAGCTATTCATACAGATTTTGAATAACTATTCAAACTCCAATGGTGCTGACTCATTCTCCTCTTTAAACGCTATCTCTTTCACCCCATTTTGGATAAAGGATCTGAAACGTATGAATAATACTTACAGCCTTTAAATGCTGAAGCTTGAGTTAAAGATCATCACAAAATGTACAGCATAAAATTCACACCACACCTTCAAGAGATAAGAGGCCAGAATTCGTGAACTGCTTTGCGAAACGAAATTCAATACTTTGCCATTTAAGTTTATTGATCAGGTGTTAGTAGTATACTACAAATATTCATACATCGACAAATCAGTGCAACATCCAGCTGAGTTGTATTCATTCAACTCGTCATGGCTTGCATTAAAAAAAGTTATTCACTCTTATATTCTTAGTTCACGATACGATTATAGTAAGGTACATTTCATTTACACTGCGATTTTGCAAAATACAATACATAACATAAATCGCAGACCGTAGTTATCAAACAAACGATAAACGTAAGCGATGGACTAGATTCAACATGAAGTTAACTTATCGTTCGTTATACTGATTCATCACAATTACTCGTAATAGTGAATGAAATCTTGTTTCTGACAAATCTGTTTCACACCTTCTTACAAATATATACACGGTCGTTAAATGCACTATATTAATACAAATAAACAAGAATTATTGAAGAATTTGTGGATACGAAGCACAACATCGAACAGACTTAGACTTAGGTCTTCCTTACATTATATGTAAAGGTACTTGATACAGAGTTGAACTTATTATCATACTAATAACCTACGGACTCAACTTCCCCCGACACATTTGGTGTCTTAAGAGTTTCGGTACAAGTGATGCTTGCTTGGTCTGAAATCGTTTTTATGCATCATTTTTCAAGGTTGCAAGCTAACGAAAAATAATTAATGTTTTGTAACACATTATTCAACGAATCTCAATCGGGCAAATGAAAAGACCATCATGGTAACATGTAGAAGTGCGTTAAATTAATCAAGTAACGTAAAAAACTGATTCTAAAATAAAAATACGATGTATCACAAAACGGATCACTAGAGCATACATAACATGCTAAATTATAAATACAAACCTCTTTATATCAGTCAACTAAAACTCGAAGGTCGTTTGTCGATAGTAGACGGTGATTATTGAGATGAAACCTTTCGAAGCATTTACAGTTTACACATTGGGCTTCATTCGACGGCATTCGTGATTATGAATAATTGCAGACACTAGTGTATCTTGAAAAAGATACAATTATTTCCAGTAAACAACCCGTTATCATCACGTTCGGTAAGCATTTTGAGGGGACAGGAGAGGTGTTTTTTCTGTTGAAGACGACTGGTGTGTATTTTGCTGAGTTTGACCAACACTAGCGTGCAGTTGAGGCTGACTTTGGTAGAATGGGAAGGATTGTTGATTATTATTCTGCTGGAAAACTGTTGAGTTAGACTGAAATCCTCCGTCTGGCCCAACACTTCCTCTTGAAACGCCTCGTCTTCGCAACTGAACCAAACAATAATTGTACTTTAATGCAAGTTCATGACTAAGAGCAAGATCTGTTCAGCAAGATTTAAATTATAAAGTATACTCAACCTCCATGTGGTGCAATTCGTGAAGGTAAAGAGCATCTAAGCTCATTTCCGCTCCGTGAGCTTCAGATAGGTTCTGATTTCCGCTGCAGGACCTTTGTGACATTTGCAGATTAGGGTAATTTGCAAAACTATTTGCAAAACTGAGCATATTGGCCGACTGCAGCTGGGAATTTTCTTGGCAGCTGTAAGGAGAACATAAGTTTAACAGTTAAACCACGTTCATAGTACAAATACAAGCAACAGGTGACAAATTATTACCCTGCAACTATTCCTCGACGGCCATAAAACGGAGTTTCTAATATGTTGGCATTGCGGATGTACGAGGCGAGCATCTGAGGATTGACATCATTCCGAAGGCTATGGTGAGCATTGAGATCCCTGTGTATATGATTACTAGAACCAGACGAATGAGGTGAGTTTTCAAATTGGTCTGGAGATTGCCGTTGAAACGTGGGATTCAACAAATGGTTTTCCACCATTAAACTCGTCACCACATTTGAATACTGCAAGAATATTCCCCGAAATATTAGTTTTACTTCGAAGTACTCTGTGGCAAAATGTTTCTGAATAACAAACATTGTGTACCTCGTTTCCTAATGATGAGATCGAATTAAGAGAAAATAACAGTGGATTCTCTTCAGTCAATATTGGTAAGTTGGCTGTATCTTTAGCTGCTCTCTCTTTCAAATTGGTTATATACATGCTTGCATCGTTGGGTGGTTTCCATTCTGGATTTGTATAAGTAAAGTGAACCAAAGACAGCTCCGTCTTGCCATTTTCAGCCTGGGTAAAAATATTCATAAAGAAACATAGTTACAGCATGATGTACAATATAAAATGTGAAGTGGCCGGATTCGGATTTGCAGACCTGAACGTAAGAATTTTTCGGGGGCAAGTCTGAGCTATCCATGTCATATACAGATGTTTGCCAAGTCGGATTTCCATGTTTCCGGACATCCATTTGTGCAAACGAGCATACGTCTCCTACACCAATTACTTCAACAGTGAAGTTTCTGAAAAAATCTACAATCTCCAGAGATTTCGGCCGCAAGTAAAAACACAAGATAATTGGTGTGAGAAATGGAGAAAGAAGTTCACTCAATACGTAAGTCTAAAATGAAATGAAGTATGTTAATAAACTTGTCAATTATAGTGATGTAACATGTAGAATTTCTACTTACCACTTTCAACTCAAATAAATGGGAAAACTGGTCACGAGTTGTACTCTGATGAGCTTTTCCTTTCCACTGATCTGGAAAGTAATGGACATGAGCCAGGACTCCGGTTAGTAGTCTTTCAGGGCAGACAACTTGTTGCTCATCAGGTGTCAAAGATCTATGATAATTATTATATCAAATTTTAGAGCAATACGAATAAATTTTTTCTGATGAAATTACAATTAACTTACCGGAAAACTGCACACAACGCTCCCGATATTGTTATTATCAGAAGCACGTGTTCTGTCTGAAACACGTCCTCATCGTAAACAGAAAGAAGGCATAAGACACCGAAAACAGCTCCAGCGACGAATACAAGATTTCTATAATATATCATGTCATAAGCAAACAATTAATTTGTAGGATTTACTTGAATGGGATTTAATTTGTATCACATACTTCGCCAATATTGTCATTATGGGTGAGTAAAAACTGCCCAAATACTTTGAAGCTGGTCGGTAAGCTCGGGATATTCTCGCATTAAGCTGATGTTCGAGTTCATTGAAATGTCTCAGAAATAAACGCCCATAAAGAGACCAACGACGAATACCGAGAGATCCTGGTTCACGTTTCACAAGCTAGGGAAAATAATGATTCAAGTTATGCTTTAATTCAATAATCTTAATTGCATTTCGTCTACCTCTGCATAGTTGAAAAACGAGAAGAGTATTTGCCACAGAAAGATGAGGGGAGATAAGGCAAAATTAACCAGCGCAACCCACAGTATTCGTTTTGCAAGAGCCCCGGCAAGCTCTTTTCTTTTAGAAACCTTCTTGTAATCCTCTCGGAGGTGCCAACTATTTTCAAACGGAGCCCATGGTCCCCCTAAAAATGGTATCAAAGCTCAGTGAAAACACGAAAATTTCATACAATTTACAATGTACGACATACAAAATAAAATCATCTCCAAGTTGTATTTCAAGCCGTGCGTCAGGAAGATGGTTTCTCCAATGATTGGGAAATTGAATTTAAGAGGTAAGAGCTGCTTGTTTACCATTGCCACCATGTAATTTTTGAACCTGCGACAAAATGGAACTTTGTCAACGAATGCAAACATTGGGATTGACTTACAGGCAATAAAACTCACCTTAATATTCGATGATAAATGTCTAATTCAGATAAATCTTGCTTGTGAATGCACATTTGTAGGTCTCGTTGCACATTACGCAGTTTCTTTTGGATGTCATACCAAGTTAAGTTGTCCAGTTCACTCTGTCAGTAGACAAAATTATTTAGTCACATATAACGAGAATAAATCTATTATTTTGCTTACATCAACAATTCCTAACGCTGTTCTATAAAAGGCACGAATTTCCCAGTTCAATGAAGTGCTGTACATAACGTACACAAATCGCAGCAGCCAAAATATGAACGCAATAATAATGATCAACCAGCTTAAAGAATTGATGTTCGAGAAACATTGTCCTGGTGGGATTATAACATCTTGCAGATGCACTTTGCCAGTAGTAGTGTTTAACGGAACGTCTCTGAAAATAACATAGTAAGATTATAATAATATACAAACACAATTAAGGTACCGTCAAATTAAGCAATCCCTAATTATCTGCCTTCCATTTAGTGCCGCTACGGCTACATATTCTAATTACATAAGCTTTTGGCGACATTGGGAAGCATGTTAGTCCCCTTAACATTATTTTTGCTATATTACATCTATGGGAAATCAAATATTTTGTTATTAAACTAAACCACATTGCTTTCTCTAATTTCCCATAATATGGTTCTAAAGTGTCGAAAAGTAAGCATCTAGTACTTAGGAAGTAAGGCATTCCACTTACTTAAACAAAACTGGATAATTAATGCAAAATCGAAGAGACATCGCGAATGTAACGACGAATACAAATTGAAACAGCTCCAACGCTTGTTTGAGCACAATGCATACGAATCCATGATGCTGATGATAATAGTAGATTCTGGTGAAAAATGAGTCCAAATCCTCCACGTGATTCCACCGTGCTGCGATTAACAACGAAGTTAAGTAAGTTCATAGAACGGTCATAGTCATATTTCATAACACAGAATGAATGCAGTTGAACAAACTCACTCTTGTTATGTTCGGGAACCACATGGACCATGACATTCTGGTCATGGACTGGAGTAGTGGTATCCTCCATTCCGTCGACCTGATTTTGGGGCGAAATCAAGGACTGATACCGTTGTCTGTCCATTTCAAGCCTATACAAAACATTAATTATGTTATTTTAGTGTTAGTTAATTTATTTCGATTGCATCATTAAATTACTTAAGTGATGACCTAACTGTTACAGTTCAAGCAAGTCTGTTTCTGGGTTTTGTAAAAGTATGTATGTACGTAAAAGTATGTATTTGCGTTATGTATGGGTTATTATGGATATGTGAATGTGTTGTATTGGTATTTCGCTTGCGTCCTCGTGCTGGATACATAGTAGGAAAATACAGAGACACAAGTTTGAAGCTCACTTCGCACTTCAACAATAATGAATAATCGATTAAGTATTTGCATGAATGCATGAATCAAAGGCGTTCGATTAACAATAAACAAGAATTCTAGAACCTCAGCATTTTTGAAAGATTAAATTATATCATTGTTGGTCCTATTCAATTGATGTTCATGAGTTATTTGCTCTCTCACATCATGTTAAATAATCACACAGTTATAGTTCAATAGTCGGCAGTCCTTAAAACGTTGAAAGATCATAATGGAGCACGGATAAGACCAGAACCATCTTTTAATGACTGTCAACCGTGATTATGCTAAGTTATCACAGAGTCAAAGCCTCATGTGTCAACCACACTGATTCTTACATAAAAAAGTCTAACTGAAGTAATTGAACCTTCAACCTTTTCCGATTCTTCCACTTTATTCCAGTCCCGTTTCCTTTTACACACCACACACACAAATAGCTACACACAATTATTGTTAGTATAAATAATAACGTGGGAAAATAAATCGTTAGTAGACTAATGCACCCGTTGTATGTTTCCGTTGTGAGTTTCTGGCTTACACGATTACGACCAATGACTCTCAGTCAACCTCAAACTTGATAATAATGAACTAGGAATCATCAACAAGTTATCATCATAATAATATTCACTTTAATGCAGTAATCCTACTCCGTTAATATTACACAAATCAGTAAACATGATCTAAAAGTTTAAAAGATAACAAAGGAAAACGCGTAAAATATCAAACTGAAAGTCCAGAGTCCATAAACTCTTCCACTGATCGAAGGCTATATAGTTAACTACATCGACATTATTTAAAGTATTGTACACAATCTTGCCACAATGGCAGCAGTAATAATCCTTTCATAGCATTGGTACATGACTTTGCAAATCATTAGATTGCCAAAGATTGCATTGCATACGCACGAGCCACTGATTAAATATCTGCTTGTGCCTGGATAACGTTTAAAAACTACCTAAGTTCAATGATTCAGATTCAAGAGAGGTAGTGGTGACTCGTCTACGTTAATGAATCATTCCTTTAATTCGGTTCGTTGCATTATTCTGTGGAGAGAGCTGACTGTCCGTCAAATGTGTAACTCACTCACTAAAATGACTATTTGACTAAGTAAGATACCACAAGTAATCGTTTCATATCTCGTTTGGGGTTTGGGGCTCATACAGTCTAATAATGTTTATCTACATCATTAAAGAAACTACCTAAAGTTAAATAGAAAGCTAGAATAAAGATAAGCCATTATGAAATTAGCGGATCTCCAGCTCAAGCTAGAATACACGACCGAACAAAGATGCGGGCATTCGATGAATTGCGTGGAACCATCGCATGATCACATATGTTTACAGCCACTACGGCATACTTAGCCTTGACGCTGTTTGAGTTGAGGCAAACAGTAATACACACTATGATATTCTGAGCTTCCTTTGTTTCATGTAGCACTCAGTAGTTGAGTGAAAATATAACAAGGGGCCAATGTGTCTGTCTAGCATTTCCACCCTCGTCTCAAATAAAGATTGAATTCATGAGAGATGCAGTGTGAGTGTAATTTCGGTAGCTTCACATAACGGGGAAGTGGGTTTTGAGAAAGTAGCCAATGATTTGGTAACTGTGTGCCCATATAGTCCAAGCCAGCTTTCCCTGTCTATCTTCGCTTGACGCTTCCCCTCTGCAGACTTTTTAATAAGCTCTGGGCCTCAGACAAAGGAAAAGGTGTGTAGGATAAGACGATTTAAAGTTCCATGTGTCAGTTTTTACACAGCTATTTACTATTTATCCCATAATAACATAACTAACGGTATGTTGGAAAACGAAGGACCATGGCCCATTGACATTTATGGGTGACTCTTAATGTTTTCATGTATCCATGTATCCATGCATTTGTCCTTTCACCCACCTCAAACAAAACTACACAAACCCTAAAGTTGAAGGTGATTGTTCATTTTCACACCATAGGTTTCATACGGAACCAGAGCTTGAGATACTCAAAATGCATCTAAACTTTTTTATGCTTCTGGCGAACAGCCATTTGAGAGCTTCCTTAAAAACTCAATCTAAAAACAACTAAAAGAATGAACTTTGAGCTAAGAGAACAACATGGAGATAGCGTCCTAGTAAATAGCGTGCTTTTCACTTCTCCTATTATTCTGCACATCTTCCATAATAACTCTTAAAGTGTCGATGGAATGGCTATTTGCTTGCAATTAATGCTTGCCTTAATGTTAGCACGTATTAACTTATTCTCACCCATAAAAAGATAACACGAAATGGACTTACCTTGTTTATAATATATGTTAAACTTGATTTTACTTAATCTGTTTCTTGTTTATATTAAATCCTCCTTCACTGATTACAAGGAGTCGTCGTAATAACGTGTGATGTTTATTTAAAGAAATAAATAGTAACTGGTCACAAAAACGGCATACTTATAAATACATCGTAGTCACAGAATATTTATATATTGGAACACTTGTGTAGATAAATCCTAGCACGATAATTAATACAACTGACCCTAACCAGTTTCACTACAGTAAAAGAAGTTGTATATGAGCAGTTACAAGTTTAAGTAATTAGAGTGCACCAGTAATTTCCTTTGAATCTTTCGTCACCCGTTTAATCCAAAATTCGTAGAGAAACAAGTGAATTATTTATTGTGTATCCTTTGGCCCCTCCTACCCCTCCTTTACGTCCCCTCTGCCTTATCAAAAACAACCCTACCTAGCCATGATTACATCTTTTTGACCCATTCGTCATGAGAAAAGGTAAGCACAACGATCTTCTTCAACTAAAACTTATCTCAACTGTCTCAACTTATCTCTCCAGTTAACAAAACCTTAATAGTTCACACACACACTGATGAGAGTTTCAAAAAGTTGCAATGAACACTGAGGAAGACACAGAGAGACGTCCAATGTAGTTACAAGTGAGTTCCTTTGTGTTGTTGTTGTTATTTTAGAGATCCTTTTCCACACGCAGTGGAGTGGTGGACAGCTAAGATGCGAGTGAAGGCTGCGAAGGATGCTAAAATGTGTTGGCTGCCTTACACAAAGACTCTCTGCCTAGAAACAAGTGAGGAGTTTCCACACACGAGACACTCACAGCTGATGAGAGACGCATTCATACACTTTGTTATACTTCCATCGCAGATTCGCAGTGTTTTATTATGTCGGAGGTGGATATTTGCAAGTGGAGGAGACCATACAGTTAATATGATGAGTTTAGTAGGTGTGCGAAATATAAGTGGAACGTGGTGACGTCAAGTCTGAAGGACCCCAGAGGAGTAGTAGTAATAGTAGAGTCCCCAAAACACTTTGTAGTTTGTACTTTTCAACTCAGCAGGCTTCGTGCGTCTGTTATGTCTGCTTCCCTGGGCATCCATCGTATGTTCGTATGATTTTTATTGAGATCACACTTCTCCGTAGTTGAGCTCTTGAGAAGAATTATGCGACTCGTGGAGGAGTGTGTGCAATGGTGTGCATTAATTACTAAAAGTATGGTGTGTTGGTTGTGTAAGGATGTTTTTACGGGGTTATTTTTATGGTTATGATGGAATAGCTTATTTGGATCAGGTAACCAGGTATAAACATTGCTGTGTATATATGATTTGAAAGTTGGGTTAGGTTAGGAATCGGAGATGATTTTGGTTTGCTAATTAAACCGGTGCGAAGATGGGAAAATACCAGTTGGATATCAGATTGTTCCAGAATCTTACTTGTTGATGCTTATTAAACTATTCCGATCATGGCACTGCATCGGCGTAACCTTCTGTAAATCATCATCTTCGTAGAGGAAATACGTATTATGTTTTCCTGTATAAAGTATTTATTATACTAAAATAGAAAGGGAACATACAAGACGAACAAAATATTTTTGTTCATGCAAATTAGGATTCTATCTTAAAACTTGCTTTCTGCAGATATCGAAGTAAAAACACACTGGGGGAATCATTGACGATGTCCTGTTATAGCTACCAAAAGCTTCTTGATTTGTAGTTGGCCAATTCTTCATACATCACATACTTTTGAAAATGCACTTATCCCATGTTCATTATACGTGCTTTTCGTTATGAGAAATTTACTAAATTCAGGGTCCTCAGAAAATTTACAGCCTCCTTCCCAAGCGTATGTTGTAGGACTGTTTTGGAGTAAAACAATAATAGTCAAATAATGCTGTAAGAGACAATTTAAAAACCCTTCAACTTCAACCAGCAACTTACTTGGAAGGAACTGTAACGTTGACTTCATAGTTCACGTCCGAACAGCTACGAATCTCCGAGTAAAGTCTTTCTTGCATGCCTGGAAAACTTGCACTCCCACCAACAAAAACAATGTTTTTTAAGAGGTGTGGTTGCATTGTCTCTGGAAATGTGCTGATAACTTCCATAATACATTCGGTAATTCCCATTTGACCAATTCCTACGTCAGACGGATGAAACAGAACTTCGGGAACTGTGAAGCGCTCGTTGTTCATTCGTAATATCTAGTTACAGCCGAAATATTAGAACCGAAGATTTGCCAGTTATCTTAACTTATATAATCAAATAATAACCTGTTCTCCGTCAACCGCTTTAGAACCAGTAGCCTCGATAGGTCTGACAAAGCCTCTCTTAATCGTCGAATAGTCAGGAAGAACATACTCTCGAAGTATATTATTAGCTGGAAACTTTTTTCTTGCTGTGATCATATCCTGTGCAAAGTTAGTTGAGACAAAACACAGATCTTCTTTCACTTGATTCATCAGGTATGTTTCATCCAGCACATGAAGTTGTCTGTTGGTAGAAATTTTATCATTTTAGGCTCGCCAACTCAATACAAGTCAAGTCAATACAGCTAAACTGAAGTTTCAGCGAATATTTTACCTGTACGATACAATTTCTTTAAGATAATTGGTCAAGGCCTTCCCTCCAATGTCAATTCGTCGAATAGCCTCAGTAACTTTTTGACCATTAACAAATGGTACAATATGGGTAAAACTGTACCCACAATCCACTACTAAAGTGCAAATAGTCTCAGGGTTTTCAGTTGCGTACTTGTAATCTGCTAAGAGTGAAGCTGTAATATAAACCAGTTACTAATATTATTTCCAAATAAATTATTGTTTCCAATTAAAATTATACAAGTACAAATAATAAATCACCATTTGCTCTTCCCACTGCATTGAATTCGTACTCCTCAAATAGCAATTCACATGTAACTTCTTGAAGAAACTGGAAATTGAACTGTGGCTCGGTGACCAAAATATTCATTTCAGTCGGTTCTATATTAAGACAGTCTTTTCCAAAAGTATAGTCCCAAATGGTCTTCTGTAAATCTCCATTCACCATATAGCCCTACATGAAAGAAAACTAGCAAAGTTATAGCATCTCCCATCAAAAGTGCGTACAAAAATCAGACAGGATCGCTTGAAAACTGACCTTTTGAAACGGCAAAATAAAAAATAATCCTGAAGTATCCCTGCAATCCTCTAGTTGATCCCCGACAAACGGCCTTCTACGCTCACTTCTTGCTTTGGATATGCAATTAGGGATGACTCTACAAATTACAAATTTACATTGGTTCATCTCTTGTTAATCGTGCCATTATTGACACACAGACTTGACTTAAGTACTATCGTACCTTGGCTTCTCAGCTTTCGCAAGTCCCACCTTCATAGTATAAGCTCCATTGTCCAAAACAAGTGTAGGGAAGTTCGACGAAGCTCCTGCAGTGGTAGTCGCAGGGCGCTTAGTCCCTTCAGGGACCTTAAACCCGTCACTCATCTCACTTCCAAAGAAAAACTTAATTTCGAAAGCTAGAAAACCTCAATAAATAAAACACCGCCAGTTTCACTTGGCTTTATTCTTGTAAATGACAACAAAGTGTGCTTGATTCAAAAAGTTGCTTTCGCGCTCCAACTGAGTTTTCTCTATTTCAATTGCAGAGGTTTACAAACGAGACGATATGAACAAAGAAACTCCAGCAGCGTCCAGCTCATGTTCATTGCATGTGTTCACATCATTTAAAGCCTTTAGAGTTTGCGTGTCTAAAATACTCGCCTATCATGTCGATAATTTTTCCTTGCGGTATGTGTTATTTTAATTGGTCCATGGATCACTAAATGCTTGTTACACAAACATTGGTTACAGAGCTACAGCCAGTTACAGTAAGGTTATAACATTATTACGATATTTCTTAGACAGGTATAACTGATATCTTTAGCTATGTAATGTGTTATTAGCCTGATAAGAATGAATGTGTGTCATTGAAAGCTTGCAAATTAAACAAATATAGTCCTTCCTAGTTGTTCATAAGAAGATGCCTAGTCATTATTATGAGTAATTTGATTTTCATTTCGGTCATCGGTGTATGAAGTAAAATTACCCACAACGCCCGCAAGAATGTATCATGAAGTTCCTCAACGGATGCATCATTTCCTTTTGTTAATGAGGGATGGTATTAATTGTTGTTCATTGCGGTTTTGTGGTCACCCACGGACTGAACATTATTCGCCGGAAGTTAGGGACATATAGAAGGATATATATAGTTCTGTGAGAAGGATTAAGCATCGTGAATCAAGAGAGCTTTGTACAGACTGGAATACCGGTACTGTATACTGCTTAAGACCTGCAAACACAGCGCCGTCGAAAAATATTTTAAATAGCCCTTAGTTTCTTATATTTATTTTGTTGCAAGAGATTTTAAAAGCAGACGTAAAATGAGACGCTGGTATTCTATATTTTGCGTTTTATTCATCTGTAGTGGAATAACTCTGGTAAAGAACCTCATAAATAATCTCAAACATGAGTTGAATAAACCTAATTAATTTATCTCATTGCTCGTAGGGTCAGCAACATGGAGGTAATGAAGATTTGGCTAAGCAAATCGAGGAGTCTTGCGGTTCGGAGAATGTAGATACTCTTTGTATCGGAATGCCCAAAAATTGTTACAAAGAAAAGAAACCTTGCGAGTCACTGGTTGCCATTACGAAGACTAGGGGCAAGTACATTTTTAGGCTCTTTGGCCCAAGAACGGAGCACAACGAGCAAAACCCCTTCGTGGGTGTTGCATTATCTAAAGGTTCTAAACAACTGGTAATGCAGTATTAATCATTGAATTTTTTCAAGGCATGCTTTCATTAAGCAATGAATTTTAGGCAAATTCCAGCATTGTCCAATGCGATGAAAAATATGTGAAAGTGTGGTGGTCGGCCAACGATAGAAAGCCACATGAAGTTGATCAACAGAAATATGTCAGTCCCGGTCCAAATAGTCACCCTGGCCTTCAGGCCCACAGAATAGTCTGCAGTTTTAGACGGGATTATGTCAGCACAGAACATAAACATACATTTGACTTGAATAATCAAAAGTTTTATGTAATTCTGATTTCTGGAGATCTCAATGGTTCGATTACTCTCAATATAAATATCACTACAAACATGTGATTTGCAAAACTCATCGATTTGGCGTGTTTGTAAACAGAGAATGAACTGACTATCAAAAAGATGCTTCCAACTGACGAAAAGACGTTTCTCCACAGAGGTGTGGGAAATAACGGATTCACTCTTTATGGGTTCCATTCAGTCTTTCTTGTAGCTTTCGCTAGCTTAATGATGAGTCTGGGATGATATATCACCACTAAACACCAATAAAAAATAATAGTGTTCACTGTCGCAATTATCATTCTTGAGCAATACTTGCAGTATATATGGAAGAATAAAAAAAACCCTTTGGCATTGTGGAATTCATGGATAATCGCATCACGGTTCATTTGACGCTCACAGAAGCAAATCTTACCATTATAAACTTTTGTATTCAAGTAATATTACTAAGAGACGAAATCAAATTCCGCTGATTTACTTGCCGCAATGATCTTCGTTGCTGAAGCCTGTCAAGCAGCCTTGGGGGTCATTCCTAAAAATAATTATATTGCTCTAAAGTTAGTAAAACACTTAAAATGGATTTAACTTGCAAAATTGCGCTGCAAGCCATGATTGTCTATCTAACTCTGGACTCCCATTGCCCAGTTCAGGTTCATACCGCAATGCATTTCCTGGTGAACAATGAAGTTTATTCAAAGCACCAATAACTTTAACAGGCATGGTACAACCGAGATGGATACTGCAAAACTTCATCTGACAACAAAGAGTTCTGCCTGAGTGACGAGGGCAAAGTTTCCGTGTGGATTCAGTTTAGAGGTTCAGATTTTGAAGTGCAGCTGTGGAATATTGGCGCAACTGAAAAGTCTTGGGTTGGAGTTGGCTTCTCCAAGGCGCAAACTGTACGTCTCTGTCTGTAATTTAATATTGTCAAAGGGAAGCGTTTATAAGACAGGCTTTATTATTTAAGATCGGGAATGAGCGGATTCCAGTGTTGTACTGTGTTGGTGGCTTAATTACAACAGCCGGAGTAGACATATCAGGAGAACTAAAGAAAGCTGTAATATGTAAAATTTGTGTAATACACGACGATTAAGTTGTTGTAAACTTTTCATTACTTTCCAATTAAGCACATTGGAGGATCTATTCCACAAGATAACCATGAAACAATGAAATATGAAGGCTCGAAGCAGTCTTCAACGTGCCGGTACAAACTAGATCCGAAGTTCCAAGTAGATGGACAAGGGACTACGTACAACCTGCAGACTGAAAATGTGTTCGTCTTGCTTGTTAGTGGAATTCTAGAAAGCAACTACACTGGTTCCGGAGGTACATTTGCAGTTTGCCGTACAGCGAATATGTCATCATTATTCAATTTTGAACAATTCACTGCTCCTTTTCAGAACTAGTGGCTGTTGGGGTGACGGCTCAGAAAATGTCTGAATCCGTAAAGCTGTCAAAATACTTGGTTAAAAGGGTGATTCCAAAAAAATCAACAACAACAACAGAAAAGGTATTAAAGGTAACATGAAGGTTGAGTGTTCAATTGCATTTTATTTTCTTCAACTTTGACCTAGGCTATTATACCGAATCCAGGGGCTGAACCAGGCAACGAAGAAGATAGTTGTTCAATCCAGAAACCTTGCATGATAATTATTGTGAGTTTATTCGTAGGAATCTTGTTCAGCACTCGAACTGTGTTTCTTTAAAGTAATACAATTCTCGCAACTTATGTATTGTTGCTTTTACTTGTAATAAATGGAAAATCGAATCGACCTACTGTTTTGTGGAGGAAGTTTAAACCTGGACGGATGCATATGACTATTCGAGGTTTTCAAATATAGCTCCTGCATATGTCCTGTGCACCTCTGGGTGAATATTCATGTATTATTTATATACGTGAGAAGAGAAACCGAAAAGAAGATATGACTATTGGAAAGATTGAAGTTGGACTAGTCTATCTAACCTATTTGTTTGTGTGTGGGTATATGTAAAAATGCTGAAGTCATCGTTCAGCACTAAACAATTTACATAATTATTGTCCTATTAACATTGACGTGCTTGATGGTGGATAAGTATCTGCATATTATGCATAACTGTAATATTACACAGGTAGGATCATTTAGTTCATTATTCAAACGGAGGAGATAAACCACAAGGTTTTACGTAGGATTTTGTATTTCTCGTCTTAAAATGGAACAACAGCATAAGAAACATACACGAATTCTCTCGTGTGGCAAAAATTATGTTTACTCTTGGAAGACTTTTGCCTTATCTCTTCGTTTGCAACTTATTGGCCTTGGCCATTATGCTTCCCATCCAACTGAATTTTGGTCCCTGAAGTTTATGCCTACATTCATTCCAAGATTAGCTGTATTCCTAGCAACTGCTAAAGCCTAAAATTCCTTTGATTCCCATTTTTACACATTTTTCTGCGTACTATATTTAACTTACTATTCATTTAATTAATAAACCATTAAGTAATGGCGCAAATTCATAGAACTTTTGTGCTTTCTCTTGCGCTGATCTGCAGCACTGGATTAGTGCTTTCTCAAGGGGTAAGCTCGACAACTTTTTGCTGCACAATGTGATTGTATAATAATTTATTGAAACTGAAAGTGTTCCCTTATAAAATAGGAGGCTTCATTCGGGTGCAAAGGTAAAAGCAATTGCAAAACTATTCCTGCGGATTGCACAGACGAGTCTTGTCCCTTTGGAGTGACTGTGGTGAAAACTGGAGATAATCAGTATAACTTCTACGCTCAGGTAACTGATGGCGCGGCGAAGTATGTAGCAGTGGGAATATCGAAAGATGAATCAATGGTAATTATACAAAAATGAACGAGGGTCTAAAGACTCACTACAATATTTCGAAACATACGGCATCCTCTGTTAATGCTTAGGGTGAAGATGCAGTCGTAGCTTGTGCGTCTGGCAGCGTCAACTCTTACTTCAATCCTAAAGGACAATTGCCATCTCGAGCCAAGGTGAGGCTAAAATAGGGAGACAATGCATGTACTTGAACAGACGTTCAGAAGTGTTTTTGAATGTTTAGAACTGGACCTCTGGATTCTCAGGAGGATCAACAGCATCGACCAATGGAAAGCTTACGTGTGCCTTCACCCTTCCTGAAGATATAGATGTGGACGGCTCCCTGAAGTTTAATCTTAGCGATTCTACAATTCTGATAGCTACTGGTCAATTTGCTTCTGGATGTAAGTCTCCAAATATCAAAGCTAATAAAGTCAACTATATGATTTTTGAATTTGACAGTGCTGACGCATCATACAAATCGCAAGTGGGAAGTCCTCTTGGGTGGAAGCAGTGGAAAGGGTCCAGCTACTCCAGCTGCAGACTCCACCAACCCCAAAAACTCAAAAGACGAGGAAAGCTCGGTAATTTAACAGTGAAATGAATTCGCTTCGATCCTTCTACGTGACTTTCCAACATATTAATCTTTTGTAATTTTTATTGACTAGGGAGCTACTCCACTTCCAGCAATCTCTGTGGTTGCTTCTGTACTGCTCGTCCTTGCAAGACTGTGAAACTTGTAAATAATGAGCACCAACTACCAATTGCAATTTGAGAAGAAAATCTTTTGGCACAAAACTTTCCGGCCATTAATAAATAATTTGAACAATAATTTATTGAGAGACTGATTCGTGTGATGTCTGCGCTTATTTTCCTAAAAAACTGGACGCATACGGTTACATTGCTCGAGCTAATAAGTCACCTTCATAACAATTATCACTTGTTCTCAGAACATTTTAATCAATTGCATTCATTCAGAAGCCTCACCAATAATGAATACACAGCAATGCGTCATGAATATTTCGCAAGCATCAAATGAATTATGCAAACATAAGTTTAATGTCTTCCAAGGAAGGTCACACGTAGCAGTTGTTTCCACTTCATCATACCTTCCCACAAGTAATTTAAAACTCAGTAATGACTTAAATTAGCATTCCTAATCCTGAGAAATGATATCACTGATTAAAGTAGGCCTGGAGGCTGAGAGATGACTTGTCTACAGTATATATTTAAGCAAGAAATGCATTTGAGACATAGTTGATCTCCTGCCTCTGCTGTTTAATTGTCATCATTCGAGTATCTCTGATAGTCTTTAAGAGTCAAGAATGAAGCCTTTCACAGTAAGTCCTCAAGATCTTTGTTCATTCATTCCATGTAGATACTTATATATTTATAAACCACCTTTATAACACGTTTTAGAGTGTTTTTGTGGTGCTCGCTGCCCTCGGATTGATCAGCTTAGCTTCAGGAAGGTCCATCAGCCCAGCAGATGCAGCAGCGTCCTCAGACTCCTCTGCAGCCGTCTCAGCCGGAGCGGAGAAATCTGGCCATCCTCTTCAACCAATTCCTGAAGAAGAATCTCAAGTTCCTTTGATCAGCCAACCTCAGCCGCAGGTCGTACTCGTGCGGCCATTGGAGCCACAGACACCCTTGGCTCCAGTAGGATTCACGTCACCTCGTCGAAACGGAGGTGGAAGCAGTGCTTCAGCGTCTTCCTCGTCATCCTCCTCGGCCTCCAGTGGAAATCAACCTGGAGGAGCTGCCGTGGCCAGCAGCAACTCTGCTAGCTCTGCTAACGTTGTCGGCCGGGGAAATGCCAATGCATCTAGTTCATCTTCTGCGATTGCTGTTGGAAAATAAAGTGCATCCTAATTCTTTATTTTTCTGATTGACAGATTATTCTCAGAGGCTTTATTGCAGAGAGACAATACATCAGCATATTTTATATTTTTATAACTTTAGGTCGAAAAATTTAAGGACACAGACATGGACTTTAGGTTATATACTGAAAGTTTGATGCACTACTATTTTTGGTAGTAAATAAGCATTTTTATAGTCGTAAAAAGGACAGGTCTGGGTGCGTATTATTTCAATTTAAAGTATATTATTCCTTAGTAATATGTATCTCAATGTCATTAAGGGTTTCAAATAGATGGTAAATGGTGGCAGACTCAGCATCTAATTTGATTTATCAAGCCAAAAATTAAAAGATGATTACAGCTGGAATCGAAATAAATTACGAAAAGCTGACGCCTCTGTCTCCGTCTGATGTCTTATTCCGGTGTTACATTCATAACTGCGGTATTATTTATTTATTACCATTGATTACAATATTACAAGTGTGTGGTCTAATATTTGAAGCATTTAAGTAAGTAAATCACTATGAAATTGTCCTTCGTGTTCTTTGCACCTTCATGCGAATGGCGATAAAATAGTTGGCAGTAGTTTTAATTAGTGGAAATTCAGTGTGTGGTAACACAAAATATCAAAAATACATACTTCCGTTTGTGGTTTTAAACGCCAACTTGTAATGAGTTACTCATCATGACCGAGGAAAGTACAGAAAAAATTGTCATCAGTCTCATAAATCTGTTATTCCATATTTCGTGGTTTCTCTGTTATTCAACTGTCGCTTCTAAAAATGGATCCAACAGGAATTCCATTATTACAGAAGAACGTGCAAGCATCTTCGACGCGTGGAGGCATGGATCATCACACGGAATCTCATGGAAATCGGTGCTACAATGTAGTCACCGATCTTGTCAGCTTGATTTTGGGAATCACTGAAATCTTGCTCGTACTTTATTTGTCAGCAAGTCACTTTTCTCATTCGCAAGGAGTAATAGCAATTGCAATGATTGCTCCTATCGTTTTGAACTTCGTCGGGGTCACCTACTTCCTTTCAAAGTAAGTATTGCATATACAGGGAATCCCTTGGCGTTGTTGGCAAACATTGCATATTATTGTTAGCTAATTTTTCTAATTTCCAGTAAAGAAGAGAGAATAATATTCGAAAGCTCGGGGAGTACGCGATGCGCTAAAGATATCTTCCAAGTTCCTGTACTCGGACCAGTGTTCACGTAACTGCTCGGACATTTTATAGCTACAATTAATGCTTGTAGGCATTGCTAAGTTAAGATTTACTTTACTTACACCCCAGGTCATTCAAAATTCTATTCCTATCATCGGGAATATCTAATCAAGGAGCAGATTATCATCGATTCGAAGCCTCAGCAATTAAAATGCGTCAAGCTGAGAGCTTTTTCGGATGTGCTCCTGAAGCATTAGTGCAACTTACTGTGTTTCTAACCACTGTGGGTGCAGAGAATGGTGTGCTATCACTTGACAGTAAGTGTGCATTGCAGGCAGTATTTGCTAAACTTTTATTTTAAACATTTTACAGATATTTCGTTAATCCTTTCTAGATTACCTGGAAATCGCAGTGGTAATCGTGTCCGTCATCAACATAAGTGAAGCTAACATGTACGCATTTATATCCAACTACTATCGACTATTCCACAGTTATCTGCCCGATGATTGGAAGATGCCTCCGTTGAAGTTTTGGCAAAAGTGCATTCTGTTTTTTCATGCACTTTTCTCCATAGGTATTGGAACGAAACTAATTAAGTTTTCTTTCTCAATCTCAATTAACCTTTTCAAGGCTTCGAATGCATAAACTTATAAGCAGATGCACCATGCGTATTTAAATACACAGTCAATGGTATTGGTTCAGGGTCAAGGATTGCTGCAATGGCAACTCTGAAAGCTGCGGTCAAGTATTACGTCTTGAATGACTCACAAATGGATCCTTCTAACACTGGTACTCCTACTACAACAACTGCCAAACCAAATAATCCATCGAATGCTGTCCCAGCTATGGCCGCAGGAGGCCACGCTCCAGTCGCAGGTCAATCCGAAGCAGATCAACTTGGCTACTACATCGCTGTGTTCTTCCTAATCGAAATTGGATTCCGGATGCTATTTTACTATATTGCACGAGCCATGAAGTTTTGGTACATGAAGGAAGAGATTCCAAGCGGATGCTATGAGAGCATAAACTACGGATGGAGAGCTACCATTCTTGACATGGGATATCAGTCCAAAAACATTGCTATTCAAATATGGTTTTACGTTGAAAATTCATTGTGCTTTATTATTTGGTGGTTTTCGATCGACAGAATTGGAACTAGATCTAAAACCATACTGAGGCTGAAGAACACAGTTCTTGTCCCTCTAACTGTAATATTCGTCTTATTCACAATTATTTCAGTGTTTCTCCTGTTTGCATGTGCTGGAGTGAAGCTACACACACTAAGGAGTCCTTTTAAGAAGCAAAAAATAGAGCAGCAAGCTACTGCAAAGTGAAATCAATTATGCAGATTTGAGGAATGTGATATTTAGGTTCATAATTAAATTATGAGCAAAGAATATTCATGAATCGGTGCATATCCTGCGAATTGCTGCTTGAGTTTCAAATTCAAATTGCCTTTATATTTCTATCTGTTCT
>JAQGAB010000731.1:0-22537 GCA_034696565.1 Isotomurus graminis | reverse complement strand
CTCGCGTCACACAACTTAGCGTTCGATCTTCACAGGGAGTCGAACACATCAATGTCTAAGATGTTCGGAGGAAATGAGATCTAAATAGTCTTCTGACAAACTTATTCCATCCTCCTTTTTACTGCTACTGACTCTCTAATTCTACCTGTCCTGGTGATATCAATAAAAAAGGAATCGTTCACTCCTCCATGACTTTCGAACACGAGGCAGCATGTCTGGCATCATCCTCATTAGAAATACCTACATCGCAAACTTCATTATCTTTAGGTGTACAATGATCACACGTTATTAGGTAGAGAGGTATTTATGTGTTCACTGGACACTACTGGTGACTGGAAACCGGGCACATAGGTCGATATACTAGAAGATCATCATGTCTGTTGCACACAATCGATCAAGCAGCGGAGATCGGTTAGAGATTTTTTTAAATAAAGGATCGTTCTTGGGTCGAATTGTGCAATAAGTGTCAATCTTAGCTCTTTCATTGTGGAGTCGGTTTTGATGATTGGCGTGGATCCAAGAGTCATTGTAATTGTGAGACGAGACAGGTCTTGGAGACTGGTGGTAAATGCAGTTGTTTAGGAATCAGTGAGAAAATGCACGGCGTCTAATTGCCAACACTGAGAAGTTATAATAATTCTGTGGTAAGCTTCTTCTTGCTCGCTGACTGCCTGGTCCAGTCAGTTCTCAAATGGATAGTTAGCTTAAGAGATGCTGTGCGGAGCAATTGGAAGCTGTACACTGTGGAGAAATAAGGTACACTGAGCACAGTAATGAAGGGGGAGCTCAGAATACTTTTTTGGTGAGACAAGACTCAAAATGTTCGCGTGCAGACTGACAGGAACCTGAGTTATTACGCGTAAATGTATGCTACTAAGCCTGTTATTCATTAAGGATCAATCGTCATCTGCGGACCACATATTAATGAGATAAAATCCAATCGGACCATGCTCATCCTATTCAGTTACCTCCGATTGTTTTTCTCAAATACAATTACTCTCCGTCTCATTTCCTTTTAAATCAAGTCACTTCCAATTTATCCTATGCTAATTCCTCGACTCTTCGAGAGTACAACCAAAGAACAACCATTTACTTCTATTCACATCCCCCACCCGATCATCAACTCTAAATCAACGTTCCAGACGCTTCTTTCTATTTCATGCAATAATCATATCATTATGGCCCCCGTGGTAGACAAAATAAATTACCAAACCTAAAAATGACTCCTCTTTTAATAACACTCGGGTTTCACTTAATTCTGTCTTCACCTGACCAGTAGCTGTGTGTTAATTAGTTATCTCATGTTCCAATGCATCAGGATGTGTGCAAACAATATATATATCCAAAAGCTAGATAACAAGTGGCACGAACACGAAGTAAGTAGTGAGTAGCAAATTAATACGATTTTATCTCCACAAGATAGAATCGATTTTCCAAAACAGGATGACAATTGAAATCCTTCGAATCACGAACTTGAAATATTCTTGATCCCGTAGATGAGCGTACCGTGAATAAGAAGATGAGTTGCGTTTTTTCCACCATTCAAAGAGACTCAAATGACCTTTTTACTCAAGCTGATTGACAGGCTCAGCAGTCTGGACTATAACTTTTGATTATGAATTGTTATGACCTGAGCACAGAGTAACAATCAATCCATGATTTACTTGGATACGGAGAAATGCAGGTAAATTTCAGAGATTCTCTCAGCCATTCCACACTCAAATATATTCCTATCAGCATTGGCAAACTATGTGAATACCATTCCACATTATGCTAGGCACTATAATTAGAGAATGCGATAGTTCGAAATCCTCATCTCTTATACACAAACATCTTTGGTGATCTGAACCCTGTTATACTCCTTCTCTAGTTAAGATTACTCTCTCCTTGTAAAAATTCTCAAAGTTGGATATATTTCAATTATCCATGAGACTGATGATGCATGAATCAAATTTTTTATCGTTACCACCCTCACCGTACAAAAGAGAAAAATTACTTGAAGGAAATTTGAACACCCATGAAACCACAGTGCCAAAAAGAGTAATGGTTAGAGAAATGGAATTTGTTCGTCAGTTCACTCAAAAAACACTCATCCAATTACTCAAGTGTCATTGTCAAACAAACAGTGTTCACTACACTTGCTCATCTCTAGCTTTCATTTAGTCATTTTTTATTTCTTTCATACCATTTCAAAGATAATTATTAAACCCGTACGTGGGAACGAGATGACATGTACACTATCAAATCACACATACACACACCATTTCTCCCAAGAAGTCTCACATTCAATGAGAAAGGATAACAGGTGCTGTGCAAATGACTATACACACACAACACAAACACCGGCTTCACTCCCTTCACCAAAGATACTTCTACCCAACCGAATAAAATTATGTACCAACAAATCAACTGAATATGATCTGATCTGACAAGCTTGTTAGGTTCAAATGAGTTGTGTATTAATTTACAAAAGCTGCGAATTTGTTCAATAATGTTGGCTCAGTGCATGCGATTTGATACATAAAATCCTCTCATTACTTTTAATGCAACGACGAATTGTTCACCAAATAAATTGCTTATGTATTGCAAATTATTTTATTGTAAATCGCATGACGTGAATGGGTTTCTCTTTTCACTCAGAGAAAAGTAACTACATGACAATGTAAAGTTTTTTTGCTAATCTTTTTACACAGGATGACTACAGTTTTATGAACCTTTATGAATTATGATATTAATCATACTTTAAAATGTCTTAATTAATAATCCCGGTGACCGTTTAATTTTAAGTAAACAGCGGATATCCTACATGGATATAGGTACCGATAGGAGTAATTGGCAAAAGAGATCTTATTTACAGGAAGAAGCAATTTATTTTAAGTAAAGTGCATAGAACTTACAAGAAAGAAGCCAAGTAGCAAAGCAGAAATAAGCTTGAAGTAAGCCTCACAATCTCTCATTGCGCGTTATAATATACTCTCGGGCCATTACCATCATTATTTACCAATACGGCGAGGTATTAGTTGTGTCGTATTATCCATGGTTTCATAATCTGCTACAGTCGTGATAACCAAAAATTTTCCGCGGTGGCATTGCACACCTGGGGTGGTCAATGGTCACTTTAGTTCTCTCGTCGTTTTTTGTATTCAGTGAAATGACTTCGTCTCACTGAATCCACCAGAGAGATCTCTCCAAACCTATTCGTGTGATATTCATTTTCTCTTCCCAAGAAGTGAGGATTCATGATGATAATGGCTGTTGGAACTTGATCATCATTGGATTGGCAACTTCATATCATAATCATACTTGTGCACCGTCAATCATAATCATAAAACTTGAAAATCTATTTTTTAAGAGAGGTTCTCGTGTGAGGGTAACTTGGCTGAGGAACCTTAACCTTCACGTACAAAGGAGTAAAAAGAGGTGTGAGTCCCAGAGGACTCGAGAAGCAGTAGTGAAAGAAATACTTTCCAAAGTAACCGTGTCAAATGCAATATCAGAAGATAACTCCAATGAAACTGCCCATGACAAATTGGGCCGGTGAATTAGTTCTGGATCTTGGGCGTCATTCATTTTTTTTCTTGGTTGCTCTTTCCCCTTCTTATTATGTGCTTCTACCTTTTTGTTCTATATTTACCTACACACGGGTAGGTAGGCAGGTATATATGCACAGGTACATTTATTTTCTACCTGCCACCACACTACCATCGGTGTCTCATTTACACACACTGATCCTCGGAGATTAACTAAGCATTAAATGAAGTATGCGCTCCCGCTCCCTAATCAGAAATACCTCGTCGATACCGTAAAATAATTTACAAGATGCAAAAGCCAACATAAAAATTGATATTTCATCTGCATACAAATTTCTTTGCAAATCTTACTTACACTACGTGCGGTGATGAATAGGATAATTTCAAAAGGGATGATTGCTCTAGTTTTCGTAATTATTGGTCTCCCATTCGTAATCAATCATAAGTATGAATAACAACCACTGGTTGTTTGATTGAGGTCAAATACATTCAAACATTTCTTTTGACTCACACTCAACACTCTCAGTACAACAAGGAGTACGACAGTTAACAATCTCATTGATTGCGTGAAGCAAAAGTGGACAATTTTAATTCCCTAATCGTTGGTTTTCTATCGTTTGTTTCATTTTTCATCTCGATGTCGTGATAAATGATATTTATTTTGCAAAACATGGTCAATACTCGCATCACTTGGTGAGGTTTTGGATAACCTTTCCTCCTCCCTGACTGGTTATTATTACAGGTGTTTCCTCAACTCGTACACAGCTACACGGAGTGGTCAAGCGATTTTAATGCTAAGAAATACTTGCAAGGGATAAATTAGTTCACCTTGAGTAGATGCTCATTACCCTGTGTGACTATGTGAAGTACCTTGACCGTGCAGAGATTTGATTGTTTCAATTAAGCGAGTAAATCGCAGCAATTCATCTTGAGGATGCAATCAGGTTTGGATTTGATGCGTTCAGTTGACAGAAATATGAGATTATGGTAGCCGAAGGCTGAGACAGGGTGCGGATGGAGGGCGAGGAATTCCATCTGAGGTTTGATTGAGCACATTGCTGATGACGATAATAGTAATATTGAGGTGTTTTGTTGGTGATGCAAGTCAGTGTAGCCCTATTATCTCTTCTCCATTACTTCCTCAGCAGGACTCTGATCAAACATGTCCCAGGACTACCCCTGTGCCTTTCTTCGAGTAAAAATAGAGAATAATGATGATAATAATATCACAATAATGGAGCTCTCGAATGGGAAGAAGACAAGTGGGAGAGCTGAGGTATACGACCATCAGTCCAAGTTGACTTGGCATGTGCATTGCCCTTTATAAACACCCTCATTACTCCTACCTGTCTCGTTACACTTTGATTAATTTTCAATTGTTGAAGGTGATTAATTAGAAGAAGTCAACGCGAAAATCTCATCAACGCGACAACCACCTTTCTATTGTCTGCTCTTTGATTAGCTCGGTTTTTTCTCGCCTAACTCTCCGGGCTCCATCCGTCCATCCTATCCGTCTTTAAATAAAGATAATGCAATAACACTCAACGCCTCTGCTTCCTCTCTTTTATGAGCTATGAAATTTCATTCTTTCATCGGCCCTTTCATTTATCTCCAACCCTATCTCACTCTCTTCAAGATCCTTCTCTACAAAAATTCAGTTGCAACCATCCTAAATCACTTTTTTGAACACACAATTGAACTGATTTATATTAACTCCTTGTCATGTTATCCTCTCACCCAGCCACTCAACCACCCGTCCAACTATAATTAGTCAACCGAAGCTCAATCGGCTCATGTTCTCCTGCCCACCTTAAAAGACCCACTAATTTACTCTACCCACCTCTCTCGAACATTTAAGTCTACCCAAATACTTAACTCCTTCTTAATTTTGTTTATCTTTCACACTCACACAACCAGACTGCTTGGCTAGTTAATTTGGCCTTTCATAAAACACTTCACACATACAAACCAGCATTTACTCCCACCACCTCCATGGCCTCCACGAATCATTTGAGAATTTTAATTAATATTTAATGCCCCTTAAGTCATGTCTTCTCATCAATAAATTCAAATGAACACATGTATTTTGTCGTATTTCATCATATAGCTTTATTCATTACTTTAGCTACTGGATTTAATTCCGAGTATACTACACCTTCAACACATCAACCCTAAATGGATTGCAACCAGTGTAACTCCAAACAATTATTCTGCACTTGCAATCCACATTCTTCGATGTACAATTTTAACAGTTCATTCTTAAATATAACAACACGTAATCACACAAAATTATTACCGTTTCGCACAAAATCAACTAAATTAACTGTAAAATATTGGTAAAATCTCTATGTTTGTAGTTGCATTGCTATCTCTTGGAATTTGGCTAGTTCTTGGCTACAATTGTGTGTGTGTATCTCATTAGGCATCCAAAATTCTTTCATGTCTCATGTGGATTATTACAATAATATATCACTGAAATTACACATGGATTTGCATACAAACTGTGTGTGTGGTAATAATTGTTAATTAATAAATTATTTCATAACACATAATGTAGTCTTTTAAAACATAAAACAACGTATTTATTTAAATACCTCTGTACATGTTTAACTTTAAAAACAAAATTCAGGAAAATTAAAATTAAATGGTAATTGTGCACTGCAAAAACATTAGTGTGATTCTGTTGCTGTGTCTCGAGACCAGTTACACAGCAACTTTCTCCACAAAGTCTTGTCCACCTGAACATTATAACTTTGTAAGCATTTCTCATTACGCTCGTTCATGTGTCATTATACAAACAAAAGTTTACTTGACCCTACACAACTCAAATCTCACAGTTTGCTTGCTTGCATTCATTCCTTCTACACAAAATTTATGAAGTTTTTTCAAAAAGAGATTCATGTTTAAATGGCTTTCTTTACGAGAGAGCGACAAATACTTTACAATTTTTGTTTAAACAACAAATCATACATTATTTTTATGGGTTTGCTATTCTCGCTGAATTTTCTGTACTCCTCTACCTGAAAAACTTGCCCTTGTGTTCATCACACATATTATTACTATTTTGGCATGCCAAAATGCTAACAAGCAAAAAAGTTTGGTAGGTAGTCAAGCATGTAGATCTCCAGATGGAAGAGTCACAACAAAAGTGAATATTCAAGGGGTTCAAGTCGTATTTCGTATACCACTCATAAAACTTAGCACCACCGGGCACAAACCTATAACCCTTCCGCATAAACCCAATTGACTTTTGGTCATAAACACCTAAGCATTGATAATCAACAGTAATTGGAAAACAATGCCCACGTCGTACAGTGTGTGACTTAAAGACCACAAAACTCTACTTTGGTAATTTAGTAAAGACAATCATAGTCTCGTGTAAATTGGAAAGTAAATTGGATTGTTGGGTGGAAGATACAAACAAACAACTGTACTCTGAAAGAATCTTTTAATGTGAATGTTTGCTCACAGTCATTCATGGTAACGAGAGATATAAAGAGCATTGCTAAGTAAGTTTAGTTGGTAATTCAAAACGCACATAAGAGACTCTTGGGTAATCCAAGGAACAAAAAGGAAATGATCCGTGATATGCTCTCTGTACCCGAACAAGGTTTGGAAAACGCGTTTAAACATCCAACAAAGATTAAACTGAGGTTCACTATTGAAAGTCAATCACTGTACGTCTCAGGGGAGAAATGAAGCATGAACGAAACTAAAAGTGATATTGAAAACAATAGCCAGAGAGAATATTTCAGAAGGTTCATTCCTTCGATGGAATACAATTGCCTCTTCACTAATGACATTCCAAGTGAGCTATCTTCAATAATAAAGTAGAATTAGAGATGCACAACACCCACCAACAATAATGGACAAAATAAGAATTCTAACAAAGTGTAGGTCTGCTCAGTCATGATAATCATTATTATCCTCTTCGAGAGTTTTTTCTCTTCATCATCTTCTCGAAGAATGACACCTAATGCACAGGAGGTGAGAAATAGATGGATATACTTAATATATATACATATATTTTAAGAAGGAATCTCTCTCCTGTCTGTCGTCACACTCCTCAAAAACTCTACTACCAACTACTGGAGAAATACCAAAAACACCCCTAGGAGCTAATGATTTCTCATTATACCCCAATTCCACTTTATTGGCTTTCCTCGCAAACGCTTTTATAGATACTTGTTGGCTACTTTTAATTTTATCTTCTTCATAATTACCCGCATACACATTTTCCCCCTTCCATCTACTTCTCCACCTTTTTTGCATGATTTCCACTCATTGCGGAGCGTTTAAAAATGAGATCTCACATTAAGAATCAGACCCTCGAGAATTCTGCAAGCCTTTGGAATGCTAATTATTAATGAATTTATGCTTATTATTTCCAGTTTTCAAATGCATGTACGTGTGGAGGTATAGAGTCTAATTACATATTAATAATACTTACTCGTACTCAAACAGCCAGTTCAAAGATATTAACAACGAATTGATTAGACGTTTAGGCTGAACTTTTTCTTCTGTGAACTCGTTCAGAAGGAGAAGAACTTCTTTCACGGAACGAGCCAGGCTCGTTGATGTTTCCTTTGGCTTTCATTTCATGTGGGGATGGAGATCGTGAGGTAGGTGACGATGAGCGACGGAGTCTTCGGTTCACATTGCCTGATGAAGGTGACGACATGGAATTGGTTGTTTGTTTGGATTGTCGCAAGTCGTACGATTCTGATTCACTGTCACTCATGTCCACAAGTTCCGAAGAGTCTGAGTTGGCAATAGAAGGATCTGGCGAGTGACTGCGGTTCATGTGCGGACTTCCGAAGAGCATCGAAGGGTTCAGGAGTCTTTCAATAGATGCATTGCTTGATTTGAGTTTAGCTGCAAACTGACTGTGGTGGTGGAGAAAGTTGGCTGATCGGATAGGGTTAAAAGCACTGTTCTCACCACCCATGACCAGTGGCAATGGAATATTTCCCTGAGGTGGAACTAAGCTGCGGTCGACCGTCGATGTGGGGGTTGCTCCGGAAGACGAGATTTGGGTGAAGTGATGATTGTTCCTGGGTTGTTGGTGACTGCTTGGACTGTGGTGGGAGTGATGGTGGGGGGTGGTGATGTGGCCAGAAGTAGGGGAGTCCTGTTGCTGACCCGGAACTCGGATATGGTGCTGATGATGGTGATTGGAAGGTGGGGGTGGTGAAGGCGAAGGGGCTGGAGAAATTTGGCCATCTGGACTTGGCGAGGTCGAGGAGCGCATGGTGAAAGGTTTCAGAATATTCATCCTTTGATGTCTTCTCCACTTGGCTCGTCTATTGGAAAACCAAACCTGAATTGCAGACAAACAAATATGTTCCCAAACTCAACACTCCATACCAGCAGTCTCCTCACATCTCAGTTCATTAGCATAGCCTTAATATACGACCCTCTCTACCACTTCCGTCTCTAAGAAACCCTTTTAGCTAATCTTAAAGTTCGCATTAATATCTGAAACAACCAGTGATATATGCCTCTGAACTGAAACGAGTAAAAATGAATAATTAAGAGATACTCAAATTAACTCTGAAAGAGACTGACGACACCAGAGTGATGAGTCAGGTAGTGAGCCACACCACCACAGTAATCATTATCTTTGGTCGAACAGGGTTAGCTTTCTTGATTGTACCATCGCGTATGCTCATGTACGATTTTTACTCACCCCCCAATCATTTATCTCACTCGAATCAAATGTAATTATCAAGAGATCTCTCTCACAAGAGAGTCCTACACATATAGAAGCAGCAATGAGATTTGTAAATTACTATTTATCTTGAGACATTCCTATGTGTCAGATCAAACTAAAAACAGTACGTGGAGATATGAACTGCACTGTACAATTATGGCACAGCTAAATTACTTGTGCCAGGAGTTACTGTAGATGAAGTTAAATAATGTACAACGAGTCAACCGTCGGTTCGTTTGATTCTCTTTCGTCCTCATTAGTATTGCCATAATAAGAAAAGCAAACCAATTCAAATTACTCTGTCCCTACCACCTCAAATTATAAAAGTAATAAATGCTCCTATCCACCACACGTTGTACTTGACAATCTTTCATAACTCATTAAATAACCGATACGTAGTCCATCAACTCATGAGCAATCACACAAGGAAAAGCAGAGCATTAGCAGAGAATTATCCTTCTTTACTTAAACACTCAAACATGCTGATTAAACTATATGCACTCTTGTTGAACCTGAAGAAAGAAAATTCACCCTTTGCCTATAAAAATCGCATTCCTTCTTCTCTAATCGCTCCTCTTCAAAGATATCTTTATTTGAGTTTTCAATTATGATTAATAATCTTGCTAAGTTTCAAAGGAAAGTCTCAGACGCCAAATCTTTTGCTAAGTTATCACTTAACTGTTAACGTTTCCTGCTTATACATCAACGAACTTAAAGAGTTCTGTCCAAATAACTCGGATGATATACTCTTACATGCATTACCCTCGAGTTCTTGATGAGAAGATTGGAGCTACGTATAGTCAGAGAGTGCATTATTAAATTTTAATTATATTATATGTGACGGAAAGCCTAGAGATACTGATGACGTATCAAGTACTGCGGAACACTAGAATTATCAGACTTGATTGCGAGTTTCTTAAAACAAGATCTGATCTGCAAAAGTCCTCTAGAAGGATAGAAGTGACGTGAGGGACTCGGAAAGCCTTTTCTCAGATTCATTCCAGACACACACACCGGTCTCTGTTTAAAGTTTGAAAGATGAGAGAGGACGAGGACTTGGATGTCTCAAGAAATGTAGCTACTAGATTGAGTCACACTCACATATAGAGGAGCCAAGATGCGTGAGATGATTTAACCTTTATTGTAAAAAAGGAGTAATCTTGAGCCCGTGAAGTTCTCATTGCCTTTGAAGGAAGGGTAGAAAATTGATAGGACTCTCGTAGGGAGAGTAATGGTCTCCTCCATTACGTATAATGCTTACAAATGACAAGAGTGAGATATGAAAATCACAATCCTCCGTGATACCAATTTTTCTCCATCAGCTTCATCCGAGCTTAATAAAGATATAAATGTTTATCTAGACAAGCCAATCCAAAGTGAATGATTGCATCTTTCCAGTTACTTATTCAAATAATAAATCCTTCTTCTACGCTATTAGAACGTGGATATTGAGAGGTGTCAAGGGTTGCCTCTCTTTCAATGTCGGATCTTTAAAGTTACCACAGGAATCTCAATATTAAGTCTCTTCACTTTTTAATCGAGTCTATTTTGATGATACCACAGGCAAAAAATACTAAGTCCCTACACATATTACTCCTAGGCTTTTAACATGCTCTTAAGTCACTTGTGAAGATGATTCTTTACCTGCACACGAGCTTCAGATAAGTTTGTTTTTGATGCAAGACGTTCTCGAGTGGTAACACAAGGGTAGTGAGACTTCTGGAACTCTTTCTCCAACTCTTGAAGTTGCTCTGGGGTAAATGTCGTTCGGTTTCTCCGGAACTTAGGAACTTCTCCGTCGCTGTCTGTACCACTTATGGCTCCACTTAGTGAAGCATCTTCGGAGTTTCTGCTTTCCAGTTCAACTATTAAATTAAAATAATCAGGAATATTAACTTTTTGTGATACAATTCAAACTCTTCTTTATAAAAGAATACTACCAAAGATATTCCCTTCAGCGAACCTCACTAAATTATTAAGAAAAAATTGTCACCTGTGTTTGTATGAGTGAATAATTGTTGAATCACATCAAGGTAGCATTTCATATTAAAAAATTCCGTGACTTCCACAGCTAGCACTTCATTGTGACATTTGCTACCTAATAAACTTTGATTTAATTCCCAGTCACTAGTAGCTTACACACATAAAACTGAATCGAATTCAACAAAATGAAATCTCAGGTCACTACGAATTAAAATAATCATTTGGTTACATAAGTCAACATTTACTCAAACTAAATTCAAACAATAACGAATAATGAAGTATTTGCTATAAAATGAAGATTGTTTCCCTTGCATAGAGATAATCTTGCAGAGAGAAAGGTGTCAAAAGAACAGGCATGCAAACATCTCATGGAATGCTTTTCTTGTTCACCCCTTCTGTGTGATAAGATGAGGCAAAGAAAGCCCAGAAAAAACCTGACGAATACTTCGATCGATGATATTGTGCTAAACGAATACAAAGGAAGTTCACAGCAACACCCAAGAGCTAATTTGGAACGAACTTTTCAAATTCCATCATGATTGATTGCTTCACATACCTAGTTAAACCAATCTACTATGCCATGTTGAATTAAAATTTACACCACACACGTGAAGTGCAGCTAGTTAAACTTAGACAAGACCGCATAAAAAATTAATTATGCTTATGTACCAATGGATCAAAACACAACATCACTTGTTGGTAGAACATGGAGTGTGGTCGAAGATAAAAATCAGATTTCATTATGCGATTAATAAGAAACCATCAACAACCAATAAAGTGTTTCTCCTACGGATGTCAGTCGTCCATGTAATCCATTAATAACTCAACTGAAAAATCATCCTCGGCTTAGTTTGGTCAGTTTCTTGTTACTTATTAAGTTCTTTTTTTTGCTCGACTTGATACAATCCAAAGAACTACTCACAAAAGAAGAAATTAATTTCTACTAAGCTATCCAACCACGACTTTCAAAGACAATTGATTTTTTATGGTTCTAATTTCACTATAATACACTTCGACTTGAGCCCATCAGAACATAATATTGTAATGGGTGGAGATGCATTTTTAGTTTAAATAACTTACGACTGTGGTGGTGTCTTATGCTGGGACTTTCATTATCGGACGACGAAGGTCTTGTTGAAGATGCGGAATGGCTACTGGCATGAGGGAGATCCGTAGTTTGACTGGAAGGTTGTACAGCAGACGCTGCGGCCAGAGAAGCCAGCGCAGCGTGTGACGGACTCCCTTGGGATGGATGACCCAAGGGTGACCACAAGTGAGCAGCGGCTGCTGCAGGCCAAGGGAACGCATAAGGATGGTAGAGTCCTGCATATCCTGCTGCTCTCGCAAATTCAGCTGCTGCCCTTTCTGCTGCTCGATTCCTTAGAATTCGGTTGATACTCGAGACACTCGGCGCTGTACTGTTCGTACACACACCTGGCATAAAACACAATTGTTTTGAATAATCATCTCATAAACACCGCATAATGATAATTGACCAAGGTAGTTATCCATGTTCACCTTCACCCCTCCGGTCTTAAGATCAGAGCTAATTGAGCGAGAAGCATCAAAGACAACTTGCAGTTGCTTCATTCGTGTACCAGCGTGTAGGGTGAAAAAATCACCCAACCGTCTGCTGCTACCACACACAACTGAGGCTACCAACTACTACTACCATACTACCCGTTGTTAACGCAGAAAAATTGAAATGGAAAAGTTCGATTGAAAATTCATAAAGAAAAGAAAGTGTGCAATAAAAATGGAAATCCATTATGAACATACGAATGAGTGTGCTTGGTAGGAAAAAATGTGCACGCATCGTAACTCAACCAAGGACCTCCACTATAGACACATATACAAATATTATACACTATTCACACTTGCCTTATTCTCTGGAGGGTCCAAAATGATTAAACCCAACTATCTGTCCACCGAGGTTTATGAGAATTATCATGAATTTAACGACTTCTCATCAGCTCCTGCATTTTCACAGGTTCATGGCAATTACTTTGCTTGACATTCATGACTTATGAATTATAAGTCATGATGAAGCCCCTCTTCGCTAACATTTAACAGATACCTTTCCCCACCAACACCAAATGCAGTCAAACACAAGTTTCAACTAAAGGTAAATGCTTACCACTTTCCAAGTGGACGTGACTTATTTCTCTCATATTATTTGCACCAAGAGCTACTGGTGTCAATTGGAATATTGGAAATGCAGTGCAAGTCTTTATAGTTTAAAATTCAATGGGGATTATTGAGGGAGGGGTTTCCAATTAATAAATAAACGCGCAAAATAATTTTTAGATCAGTACGGAGTCAATAAAAACTGTAATCTGTATTTAAACGGATGAAATAGAAATAATTATCTAATTACTTAAATACATGTTACGCTGCTTCTCAATTTCGATTATTCCGGACCCCCTCAGAGAAAAAATCATTCTAATAGGGATGAGAGTACACTTGACACCTTAAGTTGTACGCAAGCCAGTAGGTCTAGTCGTCTAGTTAATAAAAATCTCAGGTGTAAACAAGCAAGCGTATGTAAAAGCAAAGCTCACAAGTAAGTGATTTCAACTCGAGCGTTGATGGAAAGTTGGGGTGCCGGAATTGTTATACAATGCATAAGAAACGAACTGCAGCATAGTGGGTAAGATTTAATTTTATGAATCAGATTAACTTTGTTAGGACGAAATGAGGTTTCTTTGTGCTGAAAGAGGACCTCATTAATTTTGATTAATGGCTTTAGACACCTGTCCTCACTCTCCTCAAAACCTTTGCCTCCAGCCAAGCTAAATTCATCTCGCCCCGATGAAAGCAGGTGAATGAATTGAAACCACTTGCACCCTGTCTCCTTCAATACCCTCATTCCTCAACCACAAACTGTACACTCGATTCAAACGCTATTTTCAGATATTTGGTATCACCAATATTCTTCGAAGTCTACCCATATCAACTCAATAAAAATACTCACAACTCTACAGCAAAATAAGTGTCGATAAACCATTAACGACCAATAGAGCGTGATAAAATAAAATGCGGTATCGCAAGAAGATTACTGAATTAAGAATTCTATATTTGACCAATATTTAACCTTTGAATTGCGTTACGTACAAAAAATGTGAACAATTCTAAACTTCTATTACAAACCAGTAGCCCTGCATATAAATACCGCAAGCTCAAGTTGCCCCATTCTTTTATTTGTATTAAAATAACCAGTACATGTTGCAGTTATCTATTGTTACACTTAAAACACGATTCTTAATGGGTGTGCATGCATCTGTAAGCAATGCATTGTGGAAATAAAAAGATGTCGAATCACATCTACAGACACATAAAAATGACTTTGCTTCTCATGCGATTACATGTTCACCATTGACAAACCATTTAAATTCTTATCCTTGGTAAAACTTTTAAGAATATAGCCAAATTACACACCAAACACCACGGGATAACCCACACCAGTTATTGATATTATTATAAGAATTACGTTGCTTTCCGTTCGTAAGAAACTATACTACTAACTTCTATTCACTCATAGCTGGATGTTTCATAAAACAAGTCAAAAACTTAACAATGGACAAACAAACCAGCCTTTCATAATTACACAACCAGATTGACTGTGTAACAACCGACTCAGAGACTTTGTTTCACACTACAAAGGAAGTGTTTCCATTCACCTTTTAATTAAGTAACCATAAAACTCTTTCCCTTGCGTGTACTCTATTCTGAGTAACTTTGATTTAATTATCTTCAAAGGAATGTGCTAATTTTCTTTGTGAGATTCGGTAACTTTTATTCTTACAGTCAATAGTAGTTGTTAGAAGAGGTTGTGTGAGGAATCCAAGACCCACAAAACAAAAGCCTTGTTTGATGTTTCAAATATAAAAAACCTGCAAGTGCTTTGGAGACAAGATCTTAACTAACGCATACACACGTACTCAATCGTGTATTGAATTTCCTGTAGATTACTTTATGAAGGAGGTAATAACCTAAAATCATAAAAATCATGATTATCAAATCAGACTGCCTCGGCTCCTTTTTTTCCCAAGTTCCAGTTCAGGTTGTCACCTAAGCCTCGGAGAGCGAGCCGCTCCTTAAGCCACACCTTAATTGAACTAAGCAAAAAGTTCATCTTCTCCGATGGCAAAGAATCAGACTGACTGATTTATTCGAATACGATGCTATTCATTTATTTCCCCTTCTGGGTCACTATCTCCAAAGAGTCTCTCCTATTACATTCTTTCAAGCAAATACACTTGAGAAAATCCTTCCTCACAAAATAGCTGAAAAATATACCCCTAAACTTCTTAACTTCTTACATTGCAAATTTATTTAGACTCTGTAACAAGGAAAGGGTAATGGTGTATCTTTACAAAACAGTGAATATTTCCCCATGCAAGCATTTTTATCTTTGTTCTGCTAAAAGCCAAAAGCTCTAGAGATAGCAGTTAATTCATTCCAACCCCACAACTTGATAATTTACCACACAAAACTCACCTTCAGATATAAGTCGCTCCCTAATTTCCCATGCGAATATCGTTGGATTTTCGCGTTTGTATTGCTCTATTTTAGCTACAACAGTGGGAGTAGCTACCTTCGGTTTACTCCCTCCAATAATTCCAGGTGGTCGTAATGATCCTGCAAGCACAAAAGGAATCATGACAATTAAAACTTTATAAAACACTAGTTCATGATCATCAAACATTCAAGAAAATACCATTCATGTCTTGCACTAAGTATATACCCATTTATTAACACACATGGTACATCTCAGTTTATTTGAGATGATCAATGGCATTTTTGGTTCGTAACCACCCCCAGCAAGACTCTCTAAACAAGGAAGAGATTCCTAATAATATCTAGTTTGAGAACTGATGTGAATGAATTCAGCTCCGTGACAAATGATTATTTATGTCCGATTTTCAACAACCGACCACCACATAGTCGTTCATTCATGCGGCAAGAGCTGTCATTCACAGGTAATGTCACCCTTTCATCTGGTTTTGACTGTAAGACAGCGTGAAAGTGCGATGAATAAGCTTTTAGAAATTAATTAATTAGATATCTTTCTGTTGATCCATACCACACACACACGACAAACTGCGGCATGTCACACGAAGAATTTTTTACACTCATCAGTTCATCACCATTTTTATAAAAAAATAAGTACACGTGAATATTAAATGCATTTCATTCACCAAGATTTTTATCTTGAAGAGACCGCAAGAGGATCAAGTTTTTCATTTCGTCTTTTTCGATACACCTACCTTAACATATTTAACACAGCCTGACATATATTTATGCTCACTAATGTTCCTATATTTAACTAGAAGGTGTACTGCATTACTAAATTGATTTTAAACGCTTCATCAAACATGTAAAAATGGTACACAGGCAAATCATTAGACATCAGGTGAATTATTGAAGGCCAATACATCTCCATTGTCATTAGTAACTTCTCCAAGAATTGGGTTTAGGTGCGACAGGTGGTAAAGTTAACAGTCGACTGAACACTTTCTGTTGTCACTCTCAGGAAGCTTTTGTATTTTGTTTAGAGACACTGGCTCTGTCCCATAAGAGATGAAGTGGGGTTGCATTTTTCTCTCAATGAAACAGGGTGGTTTAATCGAGCAAGGAAATAAATTATTGCTCCTGTGTCTGAAAGGTATTGGTACTAAAGTAAAAAGTGTTTCAATGTTCTTCGCTGAAAGTTGTGCCCGCTCAATTATTGTCGCATAGTAATTAACACTACAGAAAGTGCAAGATAAATTATTACAGAGTCTTATTGTACGCTGAACGCAGATTTACATGATAATGACTTTGTTTAATTCACAATAAATGATGGTTTGCATTCAATTCATAGAGTAGTTGGTAGTGAACGAGCTTTATATATATTCTGTTATACACGGTTGTTATTGCATTAACTAAGGTTGACTCATTAAAAGTGGCTTCGAATCCAGAAAAGTGAGAAAAACGGGTTACATGCGAAGGAATTAAGACGTGTGATGCAGTAAAAGGCAAGCAGAGCAATGTTCAGGATTTTTATGACCGAAGCTCTTTCACTTATCAATTAAGAGGTATCTTCACTACAGTCAAATCAAGCAATAAATCGTTGAGCCTTAACTCAAAACTCAAAAGTGAACTCAGTGAACGACGCTCTCATACGAATAACAAATAAGTTGATATCTTTGTTTCGCATGAGTAACATGACACAAACGGGGTAAAAAATCTATTTTATGATCATCCATAGAATAAAATCCCATATAGAAATGGAGAGAGGAACTCTACGAAACCCTATGTGACATGACATGACCTGATATCGAGCCTATATATGAATGAGTCACTCACACACACACTAGAAAGGTGCATTTACAAATGCAATAAAAATAATGGATCAAATGATGAAGACAAGAGACTGCGGTCAAATACACATGCCGATAAGGTTGTCCTAATGTGTCCCCATAATAGATACACTTTGATAGTGGGAGACGATATCCCAGAGCCATTTATATCTGGTCTTGAGTAAAATATTGAGGAGATAGGAAGAAGCTAACCAAAGTGTTCATGCACTCATTTGCACTATGGTTCATGGAGTGTCTTGTGTGTATGTGTGAGAAGGGTTGATATGCCGAAGAAGAAGACGTACCGAACTTGTATGTGATGGCTTCATTAAACTCTTTTTTCTCCTGGCTAATGGATCCCACAGAAAGGATTTTAGGTGCCTGTGAATTTGACCGAACAAACCAATTTCACGTTGGACAAGAACTGGATCCTCTTCTCGTCAAAATTAAACTTCATTTGAAGCATTTACTTTACTTGCTCATCTTCTTTCTTGCTTACACAACGCTACTTGTGGAAGTAGACAACAATGCATGACTGATTTTACTCAGACTTGAGCAGAGCACAGATGTACGTGAATAATATCCGACTGCACGCAATTCCGATTTGCTAAAAATTATCTCGAAAACCTGATATTTAATACATGTCTCCATTACTCTGTCTATTAAACTGCTTTCTCACATTAGTCTGATACATGGAAGAGCATAAGCGCCCTATGAGCATCTCACCAGAAGTTGTTACCAAACGAATAAAATAAGTTCAGATGAAAAAGCCTGAGCTTCGTCTGCAGTAAATTACACGTCTGTACGATAATTAAAGTTGTTGAAGGTGTCTTTCCTCGCTGTAAGAGGAAGAAGGTCTTTTCAGGAACTCAACCTGAACTATCGTGTTTAGAAATGACTCAAGAATCCGCTTAAATGACGCTGCCACTCTTGCGAAATCCTATCATTATCAAGAAACAAAGACAAAAATCAGAAAACTAAAACTCCTAAACTTGCCATGTACACCCTTCACCCTTGTTTGCATGGAAAGCAATTCCCTGAAACAAAGTATAAATGTCGCATCGAAAGGTTAAAGAATCAACTGAGTAATTACAGGGCTTGTCTTCCTTTAGAGTCAGATTTAATGCATCGCTGTAAAGAAATCAAGAGGATGTTTTCATGCCGTCCAAAGTGTAACTCAGTGATGGGTTAACTTCCCTCGGAGGATTTGGGTTTATGTTTGTTTTACGGTTTTACAGAAAAGTTGTTCGAGTTGAAGTGGCCAATTACTTACTAATTTTGTACAAATTTTTCAAACAGAGTATGAGAAAGAAAACGAGAGCCGGTGGTATGGCCCTATATTCTACATCTTGGTCCTCATGTATCTCTGACTTGTGGGTTGGGCAGAGGTGCTCTTTAGTGTGCAAAATTCTCTTATCTCATTCCGTATTTACAACCTGACAATGTCTTTTTTACGTATAAGTTCGACGATTATGATTTTCTAGGAGAGAGAGGGATGAGAAGGCTAGGAGAGTGATAAAACCGGTTCTTTTCCATTTTACAACATCATGAATTTGTTCTATTTACTTTCCACAGGGACAACACAACTGTCAGATTACCACTGAACAAAGAAATACAACTTACTTTAACTCTCCTCACTTAGCACATTCTACATTAAGTCAATTGCCCATCACCACTACTCTTAAATTTGATCTTTGTGAGGTATCCAACTGTGCGAGCGAGCTGCTTGGTTGACAGCAACAATTATGCCTTCGGATTTGAAAACTTTCTGCCCTTTTCCGTACCTAATACACTCCATCCCTAAGTCGGTGTGTATTCTAACTTTTATGGAAATGCTACAACAGGTAATTAGCTCAGAACCAGTTCAAAGAAGTTATCATTCTGCTCGGAATTACAGGAAACTTGGTAATTCATGTAAGTGTGCAGGGAACATTGGCATGACTTTGCTGATGGAATTTTTACGCTCAACTCTATTTGACAAGCAACAGCAGTTCCATCAATTTTAGTAATTGTTATATCCTATTAATGGAACTATTGTGTTTTACCTCGGTCTATTATTATACTGTATATTTCACTTCCTAAGCACAGAAAGAGTTGCAACAAATAACTCGCTACAAAAATTGTCCTTATCTCCACTGAATCAGCCTTGAGAGTAAAGGAATGTTATTCATTAACTTTCACTCGGTTTACCAGCAGTTTGCAATAATTACTTACACATTGGTGTCCTTTTATGCGATTTTATGACAATGAATTGCCCAAAATAGCACCAAACTTGCTTGTCCATTTGCAAAATTGGCATCTTAAACATGTTTATAAATTAATGTTGACTTGCTGCCAAAGTTTTGCAGTCTTTTTTAACTCCACTTCGCTTAACCTTAAATAAGTGACAGTGACTAGTCAGCAATTGCAAAACTATTCTCTTGTCACTTACCCTTGTAAGTCATCTCTTTCTACTATTGTCAATAACCAGAAAACCATTCTTGGGACATGAAAGAAAAAGTATCGTTTTCAGATTGAACACACTCATCTGTATTTGAGACAGTTTACATGTACCATTAAAAGTGAGACGATATACACTTGAAAGAAGATGCCCACGAAAGAGACACTCTCCACCATCCCTTATTTCCTTTTATCTCGGAGTCACTGGGACTTAAGTACTCTTTTAGTTAGAAGAAGCATTACTCTGTAAACGCAAGCAAACTCTGTCACTATTGTCAAAGCGTTACGACTTGTCTGGCGCTCCTAATTGTACATCTTGACTAGACTCCCCAGGACTTCTTATCTTTCCCTGATTGAGTGAACTATTTTCTCACAATTACTGAAGAAGAAATTACTCCCCAAAAACTTTAATGTCTTTGTGTCTAGCTAAAATGAAAAACTTGTACTCATTTCTTCCCGTAAGTTAATTTAATTAAAAAAGGTTCTAGCCTATAGTGTGTGTGTGTGTGTGTGTGTTTATATAAACACTTTTATTTCTACATGAAAATTATAGATGAGCACCTTAAAAAATCTATAGTCTTTCTATACAAAAACACTCAAATATAAAGGAGAAAATGATACACGATTAAAAATATTCAACTCCCGTAAAACGCAATAATTCGAAGGGCTCTTTTTTAATTGAGGTAGTTCAATTGAAATGGGTGGTTGGTTAGACACTCACCTAGTAATTTGGACACTGCACCCTGTTGTTGTAGCATTTGAAGAGGATCATACGGCCGGATGCCGTATCGGAGGGGTGCAACAGGTGACAAATCCAGGAGGCGAGAAGACCCGATACCATGAGACCCTGGAGACGGTCCGAATCCCGGGTTCCCCGGTGTTACGCCACCACCCGTCCCACCACCACTCGCGACATACAAATCACGCAGTTGGTGGGCTGTCATAGGACCTGCAAGTGAAATTCATAGTTATCTTGGTTTCTCAAATTTTGATATTATTAGTTTCTTGATTCTTAACCCAAATGAACGTCAATTATATGAACGAAATCATCGTACAATCTTATAATTTAATATTATCACCAACTAAGCAGAATTCGGAAAAGACACTATATATAATTCACCTATACTACGAGAGAAAGCCATCATTAAAACTTGGAAGGAAGTGTCACGCCACACCAGCGAATTAGAGGATTTTAATCTCCGCCTAAGTTTGTGCAAGCTTTAATCTTCCCTATCGAATTTACTGTTGCAAATACTTAAGCTGTCTCGTTACTATTTGCTGTTCGCTCCTTCCTTCTTATTACAGGTCCGTGAATTATTTAATGTTTGGCACAAGCTTTCAATTTTCGGATTTTACTCAATACTTGCTTACATGGGGAGCAAACGAAAGAACGGGTGAAGTACTAACACAAACTCGTTAATGCATTACAAAATCATGAATGCTATAATGGGGCAGGTCGATTCAGTGCAAGCTTCCATTTTGCAACTTTCCGATTAGTATCACTCCGAAAAGGGTTGGAAATGGGTTTCGATCATGCAAAATACTTCCGTGTGTTATCACAAGTGCAATTCTCTACATTTTGTGCACATTAGATGCTTAGAGGTTCGTGTTAGCAGGAGTTATAATCAGGCAAGGGGGACTGCTCTTACAGCTCTATAATTACAAACTTACTTCCAAGATATGGTTATCGGCTAAGAGTAGGCAATTAATTTTAAAATCGTATCTTAAAATCAAACCGTTTGTTGAACTAAGTTGGAATAATGTACTTTCTGTTTTAACTGCACCAATTGTTTAGTAATACTCAGTGCCAAGTTTGCAGATGGAGGGATTAATTATTCACTGTTTTAATGCACACAGTCAAACACAAAGTTTACATGGTGAAGTACCAGATACTTAAATCAATTGAGTCCTAGCATTATAATCCTCAATAACAAAACCTAAGTTGTACAGAATTGGCTAAATTCAGGCAATCTGTGGACTTAATATTTTAGCTGAAAAATATTTTCTCATGAGGCAAATTGCTTCATTTAGTGCGCTACGAATAAAATATGGATTTTGCTACATTCATTTTTATGATCATCCTAAAGCAATTTTTAATTAATTATTTGAACCTCTAGTGTCTCACATGCTCCCACCATTCTATTTAGTCTGTTTAAAACTACTCGATTTTCATGGCTTTAAATTATCTATTTAAGTGTCTCAAACGTAAGCATGCTGTTTTAAACCCACTTATCTTTCCTAAAGATAGTTCAAATACTTTTCCATATCTATTAAAGTTTGCTATATACTCTAAAATCCTGAGTAATAAAACAAAACAATGTAAGTAAAAATTCAGCTCAGAGTATAACCCGGTATCCTCATATTTTTTATAAAATTTTCATTGAATTTGATAAAGTTGAGACACTAAACGCGATTGAGAAATTAAAGGCACAGTAAGACCACTTGGTATGTGATCCAGAAATATCTGCAAAATAATCGACACTTATATAACAATTCGACTCAATAAGGATTTTAGAACTCAAAATATT
>JAQGAB010000730.1:0-22558 GCA_034696565.1 Isotomurus graminis | reverse complement strand
TGGGTACTTCCCGTGGTGCGTACTTCTCGCTCTGTGGCGGAAAGGGGTGTACTTCACGCGGTGGAGGTGCGTACTTCCCGCACCTTTGTTAAAGTGGTAATCCACCAAGCACCAAGTGTTATTTGTTCTATTACGGATTCTACTCGAAAACATTAATGGCTAGTGAGCCAAACGCAGAGAAAAAAAGTTACACACGAAGAAAGTCCAACTTCATAAACTTGGCTTCACTATTTTGTACTTGTCCTTCTCTTAACTTACTCTCTATTTACTTTTACTCCAACTTTCTAATGCCACAAAATGATGTTCAATGAGTTCCCCTGATCTATAGACCTCCTGTCTTACTAAGTAAAATGATTCTCTATTTTATGATCACCAATTATCTCATAACTTTCCCTTCAGTCAGCGTAATTGGCTCGTTTGAGACAGAAATCTTTCCTAATATTGAAGACCATTACAACAACCGTTTCGTAAACCAAAAAAGTTCCTGCTGCATGATTCAATAACTGAGTTTTATATTCCCCACAGCTCAATACTTTGAAGATGCCCTTCGTGCCAGGATATGAAGAGGATGGATTTCTCAAAAGCTTGAAAATAAGTTTAAACGATATCGAACCGAAGGCAGATAATTGTACCAAGGTAAGTTAAAAACACTTAGAACTTAATACAAATATTCTTGTTCTACGTGAATCTCGTGACAAATTTTCTAAACTACCTTTTGGATTTCAGATTTACGTGTGGCACACGCAGACAAAGAAAAATAAAATCCCCATCAAAGCTAATCAAACGGTTTATGGGGAAACTAACATTTGGACTTTATATCAACAGATCGCTTTGTGATTTCTGAATTTGTGATTCTTTTAGTGTAAAACAGCCATGGGATTTTATATTACAATTTCAAGAGAAACAAATCCTCAGACTATTGAGACTTCATAACAGAAAACAAACTTGAAGAATCGGAGAAAGAGGAAACTATACAGTCACTCGCATAATATTATTTTCGTTCAGCGTTTATATGACAAGGTTGAACCGTATCAACCGTCTGTGTGTACAAGTTGACATTTATTTAATGTATTGACTGACATTTTAACTACACTGCAAACTAAAGTGTGAGGACAGCAATTATTGGATGAGTTTGTCCTTTTTTTACAACGCTGAAGATGTTGATTCATGTAATGTTTCCAGAAACAATTCCATCTTCCCGTTCTCCTTCCTGAGTAATCGTGAATGCCAAATAGAATTGTGTGCCCGCATGACTTATGACACACGGTCACAGCTAATGACAATACTTAAGCTACTAAATGTTACCATTCATTACGTCTTAATCGCTCTAAACTTCTCTCTCTCCCCAGTCATAATAATGTGTGAACTTATTAGTCACCATATGCATACTTAATTAAATACATAGTCTCTATTGAATCTATAAGTTTTGTACCTAGTTCTTACATATACACATGTGTATCAAGTAGACTCGTTCAGTTCGAAAATTGTACTTGAGTATTGCATACATTTAAAGTATACTTCATAACTTATCACACGAACTTTTAAGAATAAGTGCTTCGAGCTCGAGCTATGTACAACGTTCTAGCTACTTAATATTTTATATATCTGTGATTGTGATGTCATATAGTGTGTAACAGTTTATATATTCTCGAAGGATGTGGATGAAATTATCTTTATCCTTCAGAAATTGCCCAGCAGCAGAACAAAAAATTATCAGACATCTTCGTGGCAGCAAATGTTCGACTTTGTTCTCTGCGTAAATCATAAGCAGTGCCTTTTGTCTGAAGAAAGTACTCTTTAATTATTAAACTCAAAGCTATTTTACAGTGTAACTTTAACTATAACCTACTGTTGAGTCATGTCATCTTGCTGTGTATTGATCAAGCCATTTTTGAGACTGAATGACATAAGCATCATTTCACACGTCTTGTGATTAAGTTGAATGATATTCTACTATTTTCGGAACTTAAGGATTCCAACAGTATCACAAAATTAATGAGTATCAACGCGTTTGTTTTAGAGATTTACATAATTTCAAGAAACGGTTGATTCAGCCTGTCACGTGTGTAGTTGATAAGATCAATGTATATTACTGTATGCATTAAGATGGATTACTTGTGTCTGTGACTGCAAAGAGTGGAACGAATAATCATAATTCAGCAGCCTGTTATGTTCATCAACATATTTTATTTCATATCATCCTTCACTTAATTAAATATGAATGATTAAAACATTCAGACTTATCATCGAATTAATGTTTCTGTATTGGAAATGTGTGAAAAGAGTTCCAAATATATATTCACGTGTACAACGAAATTACGTATTTTTTATTTCTTATGCATTTGTGTTCACTTAAGAATTCACCATTATGAAACAAAGAACAAAGGCATGTTTTCTTCATCCTCGTGTATACTATTTGAAAAAAGTCACCTCTAGACTTCTAACGCATCCTCGATCACGAAAAGTACGCTAAACCAAAGCTGAGATGCGACGCTGCATTACGCCGCGTCGCGAGCCTCTGCACTTGGCCTCGAAAATGAATGCATTTCTCATTACCAGAGTTAGTGCAACGCATGCATTCTCATATGAACGTACTCACAGGACTCCAACAATATCCAAACTAGCGTCGGTAGCTTCTTCGTTCTACGGCATTTTGAAGCGTCGGTTTCGGCTATAAAAGAAGCTTTCCACCGCTTGATCTCCTCATTCACTCGTCATCTTCCGACCTGTTCACTGGCTCCCCTTAACTCTTGCCGACATCGCAGCCTTCATCATGTCTTACTGGGGTGTAACCGAACGAACCCTCCGGACTTGGAATCATCGCTATGGATTCCTGGAAAAACCTGCCAAAAACGTATACAGGATCCCGAAGCAGATTATCACTGGAAGAGCTATTTCAGACCCTTCAGTCGAATTCACTGAGACTTGGCCGCGCCCCGAGGAAATTGTTCAATTGGTAATTCATTCATTAATTTTGTTGTACTCAATATTACATTCCTACTTTCAAATTTCTTTGTAATTTCTGCAGCAACACGCCGATAGGGACGAGGACGTTGAAGTACAGAACTGCAAGGACATTCCCACACGAGATGTCCGAGCCTACCGAGTAACTCGAGTTATTTCCCCGTTTCTTTTCTACACCGAGTACGACGTCAACTACCGTCATAATGGATTTCGTCATTGGCGACAATCATTCCAAGCGTATTACGACCTTCCACTTAATGATCGGCAATTGAGATTGGTAACAAAGGAATTTGCTTAAGCTTCACACGCGTCTTGAAGGGTTGTTTTCTTATCTTGTGCATTCTTGTTCTTTGTTAGACCACCAAGCATGTCAAGAAGTTCCGATGCTACGCTCACAAAGACCCTCAAACAAACGAGTGGGAACGTGTCCGCGTCTTCAGGCAAAATCATAAGTTTCGCTTGGCGGAAGTCTTTCTTTGTGACTACGCGTCGTTCAAGATTGTCAGATTCGAGGATCTTCGTGAACTTAAGCCGATTTTTACAACTTGGTCTGCCCAAGGATTCCGGATGCATTTGATTCACATCCAACCTGTGGGAGGTGGAATGATTTGGCCCAAGAAAGCTGTGGATTACTTCAAGTCGCTTTTGGTCAAGAAAACTTTTAACACTGTGGTGATGACACGAAGCGAGTCTCGGATGCCTGATGGTTTCCCTGATTACGTTCAAGACTTTGGAGTTTTCATGATTCCTAGTGACCGGGGAATGAGAACTATTCAGGCTGAAATGGTCAGGGCTGGTTTTGCGGAAGCGACTGGGATGGCGTAAGTTAATTAGCCTTTGTTTTGCATCGTTAGTTTGATATAATTAAGTCACTGAGATATTGTGTAGCTGATTTTGCTTTGAACTTGTATAGTGCGGGGTATCCGGAAATACTTGAGGATCCTAAGTGGACACCGACATTTGATATTGACGATTTGGCTCTTACTCCCCCTTCCATGCTTATTTCAAGTGATATTCAACCTCCTCCTAGGATTCCATCCGCTGCAGAAGCTGCAAATTACATACGAGTAGCAAAGCAAGAGATTGCTAACATAAAGAAGAAGTCGGGTAGGGGACAAATGAATCTCCTTGCGAGACTCACCAGAAGGGCTGAGATTATTTGTGCTGAGCGACTAAGTAAGAAATCGTTTAGTGTGCAATAAATCTGAGTGTTCATGTTCCAAATAATCAATTCGTTTTCCTCTAGAACTGGAACATATGCCTTATGGACTTCAATGCAAACTGGGCTACGTGAAGGTGTCTCATATTTCCAACCCAGGTCTGGCGTTCATTCAGGTTCAAGCTCAGATTCCTAAATTGGAGGAGATGGAGACTACCATTGGAATCTTGTGCAGTGCAAACCCAAGCGTTTCAAAAGGGGACAACAGGGTTGGAATTATGATTGCTACGTACTATCAAACTGATAAAACTCGTCATCCCTCGTGGGTCCGATGTATTGTGGTAGATGTGGTAGACACCGAATCGGGCACGGACGTCATTAAGGTACGACAACTAGTTGGCTATTGCTTTATTTGGTCTCAACTAATTATATGTTTTGTGAATTAAGATCTTCCTCATTGATTATGGTATACTGCTGTCAATGAAACGAGAGTTCTGTCGATATCTCCCAGACTATTTTAAGACGATTCCTTCGTTTGCTCATCGAGTTCATTTGGACTTTGGCACAGTTATTCCAGCAGGTACAAAAATGTGGTCATCCGATGCTTCAGAAATGTTCCGAAAATACATCATGTCGTGGGAGTCACAGGAACCTTTGTACTACATTTGGAGTCGACCTGATATGAAACGAATAGAACTAGAAGACATGCATCAAATCATTCAGTACAACATTGTGGAAAATGTTTGGGAAGCGGGTTCCATTCGGACTTCTTCCAGAGCTCATATCAACTTCAAAGATGTTCCTATCTTGAAACCGTTGTATAGTTCGATTGGAGTGGAAATGGTGTTTGAGGTCCTGCAGAAGTCACACTCGTACTTGTTCCAGTATCTTACCCATGTCTTGATTGAAGGAGGATGTTGCTTGGAGCGCAAACCAGCTGTAGGCTTACCTATGAAACACAAAGCCATTGTGAAAGCCATGAATGCTGCTAATATCTACCAAGGTCAGTTGGCCGTTCTCATGGATGAAGAAGGATGTTATTCATATTGATAAGCAGATGCAGTGACCGTGAATCGATTCTAACAAACCTGGACTACCTTGATTGAGTTTCATTGTATTTATTTTATGATTTCGTTTCCTTAGAGTTTGTTCCCTGCCTTATTAATCGTGTTAAAACTAAACTGTTAGTTTGTCGACTAAATGAATTGATTGCAAGTGATGGATTTAGATTTCACTGACTGGTGTTCCAGCATATTTTGATTATTAGAGTACCGTAATACTTTGTGTATGTTGTTGCGTGCTACTGATTATCGTTGGTAAGAATTAAATGATTCGATTGCAATAATGAAATTAAGCGTTCCGAATTCTATCCTCGCATAAATGGTATTTAACAACGACACGTGCAAGGATACTTCGTTGCGATTAGCATAACCAGATGAAACAGCACAACATCAAAACCCTGACGAAAGCATTATGCAAGAAATTGTATGAAATGAATAAATTAGAAACTTTAAAATCAATGAGACACAGAGATTGTGTATTTCGAACAGAAAGAAACAGAAGTTTTCTTGTCACAGCATTCATTTGATGATAATAACAAACAGTCAACTGAATGATACAATAATTTTAAGACTGTTCGGGTAGGAGGATCATAGCTAAATACAATTTCTTCGTAGTGTATGTTCGTCTTATTGCTATAACGCTACAATGGCTAGTAATTTTGTAAGGAATTGTGATGACACGACGACCAATATAAACTCGAGTCTTTATCGTGCTAGTTGTGTAATAAGGGCTGCGCACATTTCGAAGAACTCCATTGTATGGTGACTGCTCCCTGTATTCAGCTGCGGTATCATTTCTGCACCTAATAAGCATACTTGTTTATAGAACTTGCATGTTTTTAAATCTTCACATGATAAACTGGGGCTTACTTGAATGCGGATTTTCTTGATCCTCGCAGCTTAAACTTTTAAAGTCCAACAAGTAGCTTTTGTAGTCCACTTGATACAGCTGAAGAGACATTTTTGCATGCTTTGAGTTAGAAGAGCTTCTTCGGCGCACCCTCACATGATATGGGTTGACTATTTTCCACTCCTACAAAATGACCATCGTGTTAATAGTGTATTAAAGCACCAGTAAGTCAAGGAAGAAGTTTATGTAGATCGCTTACGAAATCAAGGGACTTCATGGCCCTGTACACTTCATTCATTATGTCGTGCGGCTTACTTTGGGATCGAATTCCGAGATGCCATTTTGCTCTTTTTACACCGCTACTCTTGTGGCGATCCATGTTGTTTCCACTTCCAACGGATGAAGTGATTACTCTTTCACGGAGAGCTACGAGAGTATGTCTGTGTTACCTTTTGCATGAAACCCAAATTAAGAACGGAATTAGAGGTATCTTACGAGCTATCCTCTCTGGATGAGGTCTAATGGGACTGTGAACCCCATCGGAAGGAAACGCTGCTGGTGGAGGGCTACTTGCAACATAAAAATCCTTGATCTCAGCTTTTGCTGCTTCATCTGCAATTCTCCGATTATCAATGATCAGGTGATAAGCAATTGCAAGTTGATCGTGAGGGTCTCCACTAAGCAAGGCATTGTGGACTTCTGGTTCTTTGGCTCCAAATTTCTTTTCAACAACAATTCCAATCAGTTTTCAAATTTGTATCATTTTAAATTAATGAGCTGCAAGCGCTTACCTCGCAAACCTCATGCACAGCATCAGGATCGATAACTGATGTATCTTGATCAACTGGGGATGGAAACAGGTACGCAGGCAACTCTTTCTGAAACCATTCATGCTTTCTGCAAGACACATAGTTTAAGTTATAAATTGGCACGTCGTTCAATACGCAGTTTAGTTCTCGGCTTACTTGACATCTTCAATTGTTGCACGCTTCATAGGATCAACTTGAAGCATATGACACAATAGCCCAACTACGTTTTTGTTCAGATAGTCAGGAACAGGAAAAACTCCAGCTATACCACAAGCCATAATATGTTTGTGACAAATCTTTTCTTAACACAAATATGACGCACAACTTACATTTAATTTTCCTAAACAATGCAGGAACGTGCTCATCATCAAAAGGGAGAGTTCCACAGAGAAGTGCATACAAGATAACTCCACACGACCAAACATCAACCTCTGGACCAGCATACAATTTCCCAGAAATAACTTCTGGTGCCGCATAGTTCGGGGAACCGCAACTAGTTCGTAGAAAGTCTCCATCCATCATCATGTTTGACAATCCTGCAAAAATGTGATCATTAATAGTTATTATCTGACTCACAATGATACACAACATTTTGCATGTAAAGCATGCAATTAACGAAGGATTATGAAAACAAAGCTAAGAAGAACAGACGCGAGTACTGGTCTACAATGGTTTATGATATTCTAGCTGTCTCATTTATGTCTGATACTCAACCTATTTAAAAATCTACTAAATTATGTACCATTATGTGTCAATAATATTTACCAAAGTCAGCAATTTTAACATGAAGATTGTGATCCAATAACAAGTTCTCTGGCTTTAAATCTCGATGGACTATCATATGTCGATGGCAATAATCTACGCCTGAGATTATCTGTTGAAAAAATCGTCTGGCTTCGTGCTCCTTTAACTGTAAACACGACAAAAAGTAAGTAATTAACAAACAGTAAGTATGGCCACATATTTGATTACGTGATTACGTCAATTGTGAATCAAAGCATTTAACAAACCGTTACTACACTTAATGTGGATATCGATTTTTAAAACGCCGCAAGTTTTACGATACCACATCGTATGAGTAAATAATTTAAGGTGTCATTGAATTCTAGCTAGTGTCATATTTCACTTTACGACTACACTACATATTGCAACCTCAGCAAATAATTCTCATACGTGACTAACAAGCCAATCTTAAAATATTATGACGTATATTCAAGTTTCACTATTAAAATCCTATACTTTCTAAGATAACATTCACAATCTATCTTTCCCACAAATCCTGTGTTCTCAATTCCACACCGTCGACCGATTCCAAGGTTACTCAATCACTACATACCCTTGTACTACATACTTAAGGTTTATTTCAATTTTCTTCTAAAACTAACTTCACATCCCGTTCTTAAGTCATTTAATTCTCATTATTACCTTTCCATGCTTTACGATGTAATCAAACAATTCTCCTCCAGACACGTACTCCATAATCATAAAAATATCCGACGGAGTACTGATGACTTGATACCTGAAACATCATCAAACAACCATAAGTAAAAGTAAATCTTCCCAAAATCTTCTCATCCCACAAAAACTACATAAATAAGTCTCATTAAACATTAACTATTCTCCCATACATCCATCCATCCTAAATATATAATACCCAATTAAATTAATAATTCTCTACACAACAGAAAACAAAAGTGACACTCTGACTCACACACACCACCACCCATTCATTCCTTCACTTGTTTACATTGCAATACAACTAAATGAAACCCGAGTCTTCCAAAGAACAATTCCCTTTCTTATTAACCTCTCATTAACTACCCAACCATTAAAATCACTTACAACTTGATAATATGTGGATGCCGAAACAATTTAAGGTTTTGTATCTCTCGTCGAATTTTCCCCACCACATCCAAGCTCATAATCTTGTGTCTGTTTAGAATCTTCACGGCCACTTTATGTCCTGTAAGTTGATGTTCCCCAACTATGCACAACCAATAAACCGAATCAGATTCCATACACACAAAACACTTAAAACATATTCTTCCAAAGTCACTATTTTGTTTAGACAAAACTTACTCTTGACCTTTCCAAAGGTCCCGACCCCAAGTGTTTCGCCAAGGACGTAGTGTCCAATCTTCACCGTTGGTTGTTGTCCTCCCCCACCAACCGTCCCCAGGGGGATGGGCGACGCACTCTCCCCATTTGAAATAACCGCGCCCCCACTCACACTCCGCTGCCGTTCTCCTCCTCCTCCTCCCCGACTGTTTGGCCGCTCCGCCATGAAAATCGGCTTAAGGAGACTTGCAAGTCTGAAAATTAATCAAGGACTTAATCACCTAATTAACCACGCCACCTACCACCACCACCACACCCCCTTTAATTTAACATATTCCTATTGTTCCTTAATACCTTCTTCCTTCTCCTCCTCCTCAAAAGGTACGTGTAAATATAAACCTCTTTGCACAAACACCAACACTTCCGTCACTAATTAAGGTACACACTAGTTTTATTATTCACCTCACTTAATCTGTTGTTGTTCCTCCTTCTCGAACTCTTCTTAATAATAGCACAAAATTTAACCACAGATTTCCATTGTCCTCGTTAATTCTTTTATTAGTAATGTTTACACAAAAGGTCGACTAGGTCGTCGTGTTTACAACGATGTTATTAGAAAAATGTAGCACGACACTTAAACAGTAAATTCTTTGGTTAATTAACAGTTGAGTTTCTTGGTGGGTTTGTGTAGTAGTTTTCGTACTTTTGCGACGTGCAAATATAGTATGCAATAAATACAAGGTGTATGATGTTCCTGAATTTGCTACTCTTCCTCCCTCCCTTCGTTTTATATCCTTAAGTAAGACTAGCAAATGTGGGAGCACTTCAATTCTAATTCAACTTGGGTGATTCAATAAAAATCCATCTGGTTTTAATTAAGCCATGCAGGTTTCTAAAACCAACTCCGATTTCCTATCAACTACGAAGTTGTTTTTCTGCTCACACTGAGACAGATGAGTTAGTAACACACAAAAACACGGAGCATCCATGACAAAATAACCTTCACAATGTTGCACCCTTCCTTGTGTATTCCTATTCTCCTACTACGTCTACTCTTTTCTACTAACTAATAACTCCAAGATGTCCAACTAGGCTGTGCGTTAAACATTTTACACGATAGGCCAATATGGACAATATGTAGCGCAGATTTAGGATGAATGTATAATGAATTACATCATGATGGCTTGTAATTATTGTTTCACAATTATTTTAAACGCCCCGAGATCAATATTAAAGTTTGTACAGATCAGTGCGTATATAATGAGTTTGCGTGATATGAAAAGTTGTATTGTTATTACTATCGATGTTAAGATCCATTTCAACTGTGGAAGGTGTAATAGAGGTATGGAAAACTGTGGAACTTGCTAAGGAAAATAAGCAAGACAGTAAAATTGGTGTTGGTTAATAGTTATCAATCAATTTCAGAAGAGTATGAGATCAACATGTCTGTGGGATGTAGTATGTTTAAGAGAGGCTGAAGATTTTGAAACATTTTTGTTGAAAGTTTGTTAGGAAGTCACGGAAAGTATGGAGTACATACTGGATACTTGGAGTTTGTTAATTAGTGCAATTAAGGTAGAAATTCTATGCCACATTGCAGACAGTTTAATTTTACGATTGCTTTAAAATTAACTACAGCCAGAGAGTCAACGCGTGACTTTGTTACATGTTCTGCTGTATCTTCTACTATTGTCTGAGGTCCCCTATGCAGTATTAAATTTCTCGGCTATTACTGCCAAGTGCCATAAACTGCATTCAACATTCGACGTCTTACAGAAATTGATACATATGAGGTTTTATATTTCTGTGCTGTTGTCAACTGCTATTTTATCGGGTGATATGAGATCCTAGTATCCTACAAACTAGACTATGAAGATAACCAAGATATATATGTTTTAGACCGTTACACAGAGCGAGATAATTATTTTAATGTACAGTTTTAATGCAACTGTGGAATATCAGACTTAATGCAGCTGCTGATTCAGTTCATGGGTACATCATCCATACATCATAATTTTTAGATGATGACACCATTCACCGGAAACTTACTAAGAAAATATTGTTCAACAATCTAAAGGTTAAGAAAGGCTGGATCATGTTTGTGCTCGTGTCATAGTAATATTTCGACGTGTCAGCAAATTATATATACTCACTGATAAGCCCTTATAAGGATTTTTTCTGTTGCATTATTACACATGATTAATTACCTATTATTATAAGAGTGATACGTCAGAATACTTGTATGCATTGTTTAGTGTTTAATTAAGTTCACTAGAATTCGCACATGCTTATGAAACAACGTGGTAGTGAATAGTAGTGATGAGGTGTGACAATGCTTAGTGTTTCTGTTTACTATTTTATTGACCCGGAAGAATGATATGAATAATAAAGTACGTACCTATCGTTAATGATCTGATTGCCGTTAAATTTATGAACATGACCTTTGGGTGATTTCATGGGTGTGTAAGATAGTTCTAGATACAAACTCAAAGTACAAGTAGGATCGGTTTGCATTTGGAATTTTGAAGATGGGGAACACCTAGAAGTTCTTTAGTGTTTTATATAGGGTGGTTGTAATTTTGTAACGTAATGTGTAATGTAACTCATAATAATATTATGCAACCTTCTCCTGATGCTGTCAATATTAATTTCTAGGCTGACAATTGTGAGTCATTTTCATGAGTGACTGGAATAGTCCTAATTTACATGTACAATTTTAAATTTAATCAATTGAATTTCGAAAACTTGAAGGAGGCAAACTGAGATTGATATTTCTTATTACCTCGAGTCGAGCGTTCTGAAGTGTGTAAAGGTCAGAATATTTACCTGTGAGTTTTTCTGTACTCTTTCGAGTGCCACCATGACGTAAACGAAGCCAGCAAGTCTGTTGTAGAAGATGTGTGTTGAATGTGCGTCGGTGTTGAATTGTTGCTACCCTCAGTTCCCTCATCTTCTTCTCTTATCGGAGTGCAAGTTCGACGGTCGATGTAGGGATAAGTAGGTTTTGAAAGTCTCTCCCCGATGCCGTACGAGGTCGGAATTGAAAGACTTCCAACAGCAGCCATTTTGAAACTAGGGTGACAATTTTAATCCGTTACACATAAGATTGTAAATCGTGTGCCCCAAATGATATATGCGAGTGCAGGACGTCTGGAAAGAGGATATATAATAGACCTCTAGCATGAGTGTAAAAGAGAATTATAATTTGTTTTGATTAAGCCCAATTCTTGGGTTAACTGTTGGAACTTTTGGAGCTGCTAATGTCTTAATGTGTAATGCTTAACACAATGTTTTACATGTACATTGTACATACATTAATTTGCTTGAACTAGTTTGTTTGATAAAGGTTCTTTGATTCTGGTTCAAACAATTTAAGTTTAGGACAAAGCCAAGTGATTGAGCAGTACTGTGAACTATGAGATGTAATTAACACAAAATGATTATTATCTGCTCAAGTTTATTGGTCTTTGTGCTGGTAATTTTCATTGACAAAGAAAATCCAACGCATAATAATTATAGCTTTACTATACAGACTATACTACCCGGTGCTTCTACTTAATCTGAAATGGGTTTGTACTAACCTAGTTTTTACCGGTGGCAAGATCTTGACAGTGACCAGTAGTTAACAAAAACCATCATTTGTGTAGAAGAGCATAATTTAGAAAAGTACAGATTTACAGATGAATCGTGCTTACCCGTCAAGAGGGAAAGATGGTTCCAAACGAATCCAAACTTTGGCTTTACAGAACCAAAATGTAAGCTACCTAAGGCGATATTTCGGTCCTTGAAACCCTGTGTTCTTGGAATTAGAATTGTTACGTCCTCAAACAGACGTATGAGTTACAGGTGCACAATGGAGTGAGATAACCGAACGGTATCCAACGGTAAGGATACGTTGATTTCAGTCTCACTTTTCTGTGGGGAAAGAATCTTGCGTTGTAATTGCAAAATAAGAAGTGCCAGTCTCATCTAACCACTTGCCAGACTTTTGGAAGGCCTAGCACTGCTTTCTCTCCGTTGGGTTGGCAAATCGCAACCATTTCAGTTATGCGAGCACACTGCCAATTTGATATGATTTGTGAAAGCAACAAAGATGACTTAATATTAGTCACCAAAGTGGTTAATGATAATGACAGGGTAGCCAGAATGAATCAATGATGCTTGCTCAAAGCAGTGAGCAAGTACAGATACAAAATTCTGATTGTAGAAGCTGGAAGCTGAACTGGGACTTTTTGGAATTTGGTATTTCACGTAGGGACGGTCGTCTTTTACCCACTGAAATTTTGCTGGCACTTGCTCCCTCTGATTATATACGTGTTACTTCCGGCTTTTAAAAATTCTAAATAGTTTTTTTATTGTAGTGGAAACAAACTTAGCAAGTCAAAAGCATATATGGGGTAAAGTGAGATTGCCTAGTTGGCTGTGATAAGGTTAGATTGAATATGACTTTGACTTCACTTGCTATTTGTTCATGTATACTGTAGAACTAGATATTTAGATTTCTAAACAAATTAACAATGTCTTATTGTTAATTTTTATATTTTTTATAACAGACAAGAACAAACTACACTTGTTGCTTAATATTCACTTATTAATTAAGTATACATTGAACCTTTTGTTTAAAGATATGCAATTTAAACAAAATTTTCTCTAATCTGTAACCTTTATAAGCTTCACAGAAGATCCATTTGCCCTTGAAAGTGATTTATGCTTCAAACAGCTTCAGTCTCTTCTTGAATTCACACTTTTAATGTTTAATTGTAATAAGTTCGAACAAGATGGGAATAACTGATTGTAAAAGATGTGAATGATTGTATAGGAACATTCAGTTATGAATTCTCCAGAGAATGCCAGAGATTATACTGAGATTGCTATTAGTCCTAGACTGAGGCTCTGCCTTTAAAATACAACCATTTAAGTACTTGCATGTCCTGTTGGTTAAGTACTGTAGGATATAGAATCAAGTGTTGTTTCTCCAAACTCTCTGAGATAGTCGTCTCATCAATAGAAAAGGGAATGGACTTGCCGGGTGTGAATAACATCTACAATATTGTAAATGACTACCATTCTATTAGCTTATGCAACCCCACTATTAGCTGCAGTGTTTTAAGCAATTTGATGTCCTACATGCTTGAATTTGGTGCATCAAGTTTCATTCCCCCTTGATTCATATGCACAAGAATTGACATTTAGTCTTCACATGAATCACATTCAATTGACAATTGTGTAATTCTTTTGCACCTTGTAGAGATTTAAAATACGCAGAATATGAAAAGTCAACCCATTCAATAGGAGTCTGCATGATTTAATTTGTTCTTTGTACCCAAAAATTTCAATGCAAATTGTCTGTTCCTGGGACAACCTCTGATTAAAACCAAATGACTGGGTTTCAATTTTAGAATTAGTTGCACATATGAGTAGTTTGAAAATCCAGTCCATGGGAAGATATTCATGCTTTATTATTTTTAGAAGGGGTAACATCAGTAATAGTTAATAACTACCTCCTATACTTCTATCAATGATTTTACTATAGCAATTGTTATTAAAAGCTATTAGAATTAGCTAAAGAATGAACAGAAGAGTCGTTTGAAATTGGGTAAAAAATCAGTTGATAATCATGCAAAACAGGAGATTGGAAGTGTGGGTCATTTTCCATCGAGCAACAATAAATATTGCTTTGAGACACCAACTGCTGGCTTTGAGTACCTTCATGATCTAAATTGTGGATGGAATTCATGGACTCGGACGACGTGGCAGGGATGGACGCCTTTCGCTGAGGGCTGCTGTTCAATGAAGGCAGGGGAAAATCCATACGCTCTATAAATGACGACGAGGAGGATGTGCAGGGAATCACGTAGTCAGCAGGCCCTGAAATTGACTTGTCACTGTCGAGTAGTAAATGATCTTCCAAGGAAAAAGTTCTTGGATTATGAATTGCTGGTTGGACATTGACCGAATGGTTATTGAAGGGATCTTCAGCAAAGCTTTTGATATCACACTCTTCGTTTCTAGTTGTAAATCTTGGCGAAGCTTTGAAATTCATGGGAACAGCAACTGTCCTGTCTTCACGTATGGAATTGAATGCTTCAGATTGTGAATTCGTCTGAAAAAGTAACAAGTAATTTAGTTCAATTCCATAGAGCCTAAATCCAAGCATGTAGTTGTTTTTATAATAACTTGCCCTTCATGCACATTGTAATATTGCAAACTTGCTTTTTCAATGCCAATGCTTTACCTGAAAGGGTTCCAAAGCTACGGAGACAATAGAACTCGGTCCATTTAAGTCCATTATTATTCTGCAACGAGACGAAGTTAAGTGTTAAAAGTACATATAGTGCAAGCTGACTACTGAATGTACCCGTATGGTTGATTGTGATTGTGATATGTAGGAATCTTGAGATGAGAATATTGACAGTCAATATTATTCGGAGGGGGTTTGCTCATTGCCAACCCGTAGTAATGATACTTCGAATGACCTCGGGTTCCCAAACGCCTTGTGGTGAGAGTTGGAAATTTTTGCCTAATAATCTAAAACATATCACGTTCTTGAGATAGTTCACTTCCAAGTTTCATAAAAATGGTGTCATTCGTATGCTACTAAGATAATTCTTGCTGTTAATCAGTACCTTGCCAAAGCTAGCTGCATTAACAGGTTGCATGGAATGGGAATTACAAAATTGTATGTAGTCTTTGTACAATCCATTTCTCAAGATGCAAACTCCTTCAGCTGCTTTGTAATTTGATTCCAGCCACTTTAGTGTAGCTGGGGTAGAATGACGCCTGTAGTACTGTGGAACTTGTGCCATTTTTGGCAAGTTATAGATCATGACCTTTATCCACGTGAGAATTTGTTCCTAAGATGTTCAGCACTATTAGCAATAATCAGCCCTCATCAGTAATACTAATTGCTGCCTTCTGCTGCCAACACAATTTTATACAAACTTAATTCTTCGGATGCTGGAGAATCAGAATACCTTGAGGTCCTCGCTGTGCCCTGTTGTAGTTTGTTAAGCGTTTAAACGACCTTTAATACGAGCTTAACAGTCAGCTCTTAGCTCCTCATTATTTGTACACAGGTTATCACTTCCGAATGGTCAGTAGATCAGTTGGTGATACAGTTTGAAACTCTCACTCATTTATCATTACCATATTATTATATAGAGCTAGCTGAAATCGCAGCTGGGCAAGTTGAGACAATTCAGCTATTTGCTTGGTCGAGTCTGTAGAGTCTGGACTGACTGGATTATTGGATTCAGTCTGAGTCTTGGGCACTTTAAGACTCTTCTGGAGCAATACAGACGTGCTTCACTTGAGAAACAAATGTTTTAATGTTACCCTTTGTTGATACTAAAGCGTTTGAGTTCACCATCTTACTTTTTTAACTCTTTCAGTTGTGGGTAGGTTGTAGATTAATGTAGATCAGAACAGGTATCTTTAGGAACTGAGCTTCATCTGTCATTGCTCATATTACCTACCAATCTTCCCTCTCCGTGATCGTCGTAATCGCTATTGTTATGTACCAATACCGACTGCCGACCTTTACGAATGATCTCCCTTCAACGTTATTAAGCCTACCACTATAGAGTTTGTTCTTCCAGTGTCTAGGGTATAACTTTAGCTAACCTATTATTAGGGCTTACCTGAGTCCGAAGTTTCAATTTGAAATAAACAATAATACAGGGTGATAAAGCATTTTCAAGGATATGTTTTCATGCAAAGTTTACAATAAGCAAAACTTAAAACCAACGTCACTAGAAAGTCATGAATTAAAGATACTAATTTATGCTTAAAAATAACTTATTATTTGGGATGATTAAGGTTGTAATGATCGCTGGAAAGTCCAACCATATCGTAGCAAAGGGCAAAATAATAGAATCTCACGGCTGGAGTTTGGGCACCCTGAACATCCAGAAGCACGGTTCAGATACCAAATACCTAAAAATTCCGGATGATTGTGATATTCGGAAGCACTAAATTCGGGTATAAAGTATTGTCCACTCCAATGACACTCCAATCCCAATCCTTCGAATTCAGCGTCACCTGTTTCACTGTTGAATTCATATTTGTATACAGATGAGTAGATACACGGCTCACAATACCATCCCTGCTTCTGAACTCTCCAGGGCTCTTGTCATCAATTCTATCTATTCATGCATGCAAAAATGTCATCCGTAATAAAAGTGAAAATTAAGGATTGGTATTATTCATGTGAAAATGTGAATGCTACTTTTAGCTGATACACTTTCACTATACCAGTGAGCGTTTATAGCATATTGCTTGTCGTAACAAAAGGTAAATCCAAGTCCAAAAGACTCCCTGCTGAGAACATGCTGTGCTCTTTCCTTTCCAACCAGAAATAAATCTCTTGTGATTGAGAATTTTAAATAATCGTCCGTATATCGTAGCATTCAAAACCTCTGAACTCACTCTAGACTACGCTTTATTAACATGGGAACGTGTATGAATGTGTTATATGATTAACTAACGCATTAGTATGGAATGTAGACGAGACACAGTTTACTCATACTTGCAAAATTTTGACAAAGGGATAAAAGGAAACCACAAGCATTAAAACACCTGGCAAATGCAAATGACATAATTAGGTAGTCCTAACCTCCCCTCCTAACGTGTTTAACTATATTATATGCTAATTGTCTAAAATCAGAAATAAAATAGTTAGCTAATAGAGCATTATCAGAGCTGGCAGCCGGTATTTACCAGAATTGACCAGCTTGAGTCATTATTAGTGTCGTGATTCCGCTTTCTTGGTAGTATTAATTGTCTGAATAGGCAGCAAGGTTTCATAAGTCTTCTTCCGAGCATCCAGCGCATAACCATCGTAGTAAAGCCTGCTCAGGTAAGGGTGGGCTGAGTGTTGGGAAACCTAGTTCTGTGGTTGGAACTTGTTCCTATAAAAGTTTTAAAAAGAATAAATCCCCAAAACATTGGAATTAAGATTTCACCTGGGTTATAATTTCCCTTGATTTTATTCAGTTTTTCCTGAGGTAATCCTCAGCCAAAGCTTTTCTTTACCATTTGGCACTGTTACACACAAGCATGAGGTATTATTCTATGGTACAAATTATACGGTTGGCAATATTCTTGCCCATGTGGTACAAAAAGACATAAAAGTGTATTTGATAATTCGGGCTTGTAGGTTCATCTGCTAATTTTGATAATTAATAATAATTATTAAGGCAGATAAAATGACTCAATAGTTGTTCAATGCCTCGTTAGTAGTCAGACTGGTACAATACAATATTTCTGCTAAGTACTGAGTTTTAACAATAAATTATACATGTTTTATAATGTGCCTCTCCATTTTTAATCATTACGGCAAGCTTTAACTTAAGTGAGACGAAATAATGCTAATCACACACTAAGAGCCAAGGCTCAAAGTAAAATCAGTCGAAGGGATTCTTATAATAAATAAATTACGCTTGAAGTGTACAAACACTCTTCTATTAGAATGTGAAAACTATAATCCTAATTCTGATCACATTTTCTCCCCCAACGGGTGACGTCATACATATTAGTTTGTCGTCTTACAAATGACAATTTAATAAGGACATGTTTACAAAAACTCCTCACAATTTCTAGTACTGAGATGGGCCGTAGTCGAGTATTTCCTGCTGGGCATCCATTTTAGCTATTTCTGCCGCATATATTTGGTAATCCTTGTCGACTCGCAGCATTCTGCAGAAAGATACACATTTAGGATGCTTATATTCATCAGAGCAAATAAAAATGGAAAACATTCTTGCTTACTCATAGTGCCTTGCAAAGCGGACATGGATTTTAGCAATAGCATAAAAGGTGGACTGAGAAATCAGCTCAACTTTTGCAACTGAGCTACTATTAAGACGCGAATCGGTCGCAGCATCTAGCAAAGTCTAATAATAATAGTATTTTTTGAATAACTGCACATAATCTCACAGTAAACTTTTTGAATGCCACACTTACCTGATAAATATCTATGAATTTATGTAGAATTCGACTCATATCTCTCTGGACAACTCCATGTCTGTCCAGCTTTTTAGACATGCAAATAACTTCCACTAGCCCGTTAACTCCCCATAACACGAGTTGATAAGTTGATAGTATGTTGGCGATGTCTAGTTCAGGTTTAGGCTTTTCCCAAATGTCTTTCAATTTGGACGCCCATGCGAATCTCTGAAAATTATGATTAAAAGTCCATTGAATTAAATATTAAATTCGTACCCTTGAAACCGTAAAAGATGAGTTACAATAAAAATCAGAAAAATCTCTTAGCAAAAGAAGTTGATTTGCGTATGAAGTTTTGGTACTTACCCGTGATATAGCTGCCTTTAGTTTTGCAAGGAGACTTTTGATTAGAAGCAGAGGAGACATTAGTATGATACTTAAGTAGGAAGCTGAATCTTCATTCACGGGATCAGAAGCAGGGCTTGACCTACTGAATATTTCAAAGAAGTTTTCATGAAAACAAAAGTTAATTTATATGCGTCAAAAGCTCTCACCTGGCAGCGAGAAATCTTATCGTAGGTGACCGTTGTTCGTTCCAATTCCTCAAACTTTTTCGTCTATTCATCTCGCTTGTATCTGATTCGGTTGGGATCCGAGTCGTTAACAAGTAAGCAGAAGGTCTTAGCGCAGATGGTAAGTCATTTGATGATGGTTTTTTCGGTATCAAGAAATCTGTCAGCTCTTTACGAAGATTGTCACAAACTTGCAAAGTTGCGTTGCATATGTTATTCCAATTTCTAGGATGACTACCTGTAGTATCAAGTTTTAAGAAACCTCATGAAATACAAAAGTCTAGATTTAAATTAAAATTATTCAACTTGACAGACTTGACACTTACCTGGATGACTTAGCTCGTAAAATTGAGTTACTCCAGGACGAAACGGATTCGCAGACATTTTGAAAGTATGAAATCCCAGGTGCTGCAGATACTTATCGACGCAGTTCATTGCATCTGTCAGCAAAAGCTGATTACTGTTAGCGGTGGAAAGACTTGCTATGGACAAGTCGAGTTCCTAGTATCAAATCAGTTGTAGAATTAATGGTTGGCTGGCTCTCGGTAAACGGTAACTCTCAATATAAAACTTATAAAACGTACCTCCGTCATTGTCACTTGAACTACAACATAGAGAAGCTGGAAAATGTACGCAATGAGAAAGCACAGAAATCCTGATTGAATCCACATTCCTACAGAGAATAAGCTCAACGCATTGTTGGGATCCACGTTATACCCCATTGCGAGCACAATTCGTATCACAAGAACCCCTATGACCCAGAGCAAGTTGTATTTCACAATTTCACAAACCGTAACAATTATTTAATACAAAGTAAATACTTACGGTACAAGAAATAGACTAAGCAATATAGGATCGGCACCAAAGATATCATTTCTGCGAATGTTTCAGAAAACAACTCGATGGCATTGTTACGAATAACTTCTACTGGTTTCAAGGGAATCGTGGGAAATTCCAGGGTAAACCCCCCTTTCAATCCTCTGCTCCATTCCACATATACATGAACTCCAACGGCAAACGCCATGACGCACAAGAATAAATGATCGTCATTTAAAAATACGGTTGATCCATGCCTGAAAGTATATGCAATAGCAAGTTAGGGACACTTCGTTACTAGGGAAGTCAAAGAAAAAAAATCTCGTACCCTTCAGACAACAAATGTGACGCAAAAGTGATATTCTTAGATTCCCAATTGAAGGCGTGAACGTAACAGTTCCCCATAAAACTTGCAAGAAACCCACAGAGAGTTAATTCAAACCATAATCTGAGGGACACTAAACTGGACAAATACTCCTTAAGACTCGCACTGCAGTGTTCTTGGGCTACAAACACGAAACAAATAACAATACTGAACATTACCAAATCGTGAAGTATTTGCACATAATTTATTTCTCACCCTGCATGCGGTATCCAATTATAGCAGTGACAGTACAAGAGGCAAACGCGATTCCTAGAAAATGTGAACTCAAGAAGGGACTGACTAGAAGTCGGAGAGCGTATCCTACAACACGGATCCCTAAGGAGAACACGACACTCCAATATCCGAGCTTATTTTCTTTAACTTCCACACTTTCTTCCACAGTTTCCTTCTCCCCGACAACCGCCCCTTCCTCTTCGGGAAACGCCAACAATGTGTGAAGTACAATAAACATTCCCATTTTAATTATCATTCCATACATCAGCGACAACACGATTCTTTGACTCCGCAACTGGATAAAATGACTCTCATTAGTTTTATTCCACTCTATTGCTTCTTAGATTATAAGATAATAACACTTACATCTCTTGCCAGGCAGTCCAACAGGGTCTTCACACGGTCACTTCTTGTCTCTTTGGGAGGTCCTCCTGCACTTCCATTGCTGGCGTGAGCATCCGCGTGTCCAAAGATCGCCGCTGCTACGGAGGGTCCCGGTGACTGCTGACCCTGCTGCATCCTTCAGGGTGAAACCTTGCCTTATTTCCTCGTTACTAAACACACATTAATCAATTCTCTTGGCAAGTTTTAGATTAGTTCAATGCTCACTCGTCCAAATAGTTGGAACAATAATCGTTGTGTTGATTAGCTTCGAGCTACTCGCCGCAGAATGAACAGAAACGACGAGAGGGAAGAGTTTGTTTCCCACATTTTCCTTCTCCCAGTATAACGTGCAATTGGGGTAACGTGAGAAACACACCAAATTGTCTTCCCATTTATTAAGAAGTGAAGGTTCTTTATGTGAATGGCCTGTCTGTCTGTGTAAACCATTCCTTAAACACGTTCGTGAAGCAAATACCATTTCAACACACAAATCCTTCAATCATACACTATAAATTAGTTCGCTAATTCGCTTCACTTCTTTTCTACACACATTTTAGATGGTTTGTTCTAGTTTTAGTAGACTGCACTCACTCCACAACCGATTGTATTATAAAATTTTTATTGTCAAACTATAAAACCAATAAAACCATCTAATCAATACAAAGGAAACAGTAATTAAAACGAGAACTCTGCGTTCTCAGGAGGTATGTTAGATCCCTCTACAAGATTTAATTTACTTAAGGAGTTAGATAAGGTGTCTCCTTCTGGCACGCGTAACGTCATATCCGATTTCTGAGGCTCAGAACCAGCTGCAATATTTAATGCTGCTTCATTTAAATTCGTCAACACTGGTTTGTTGTCTCCCTTAAATTTGTGATAGCCCCACAAGGACACGTAAGGAACCTCGTACATTTTGCTTTCTCCGGGTTCCGTTATGATGACACTTTCTACATCTTCTATCTGTAATAGAAATGGTATAAATGCTTACAGAATTCAAAACTCGGGACATTACAATAACTTTTAATTTACCTTTGCGAAAACCTTAAGTACTTTAGCATCTTCCAGCAATTTCATCACAATTTTAGCAACATCTACGTTCTTTTTGATTCTGTACAACTTCACTATCAGTCGCTGAAAATAAAAAGATATACGAATGGAACTTAATTATACAACACAACATCAAGTTGCTTTAAAAACCCACCAATTCTGGAATAAGGCTGAACACTGGATGGACTTCGCTTGCGATGACCAGTTTTTTATAGTCGACTTCAACAGTGTCACCCTCATCAATAAATTTAACCGATGTCAATCCCTAAGAAAAATATAACAATCCTGTTTAAAA
>JAQGAB010000729.1:0-22583 GCA_034696565.1 Isotomurus graminis | reverse complement strand
TTGGACTACTTGCAAGATCTCAGTATTAGTCACATGGACACCCTTAAGGAAATTGGAAACGGAACTTTCGGACCGTTGAAAAATCTTATGAAACTCCAGTTGACATTTAATAGAAGACTAAACAAACTGCATAATGACGCTTTCTTAGGAATTACAAAAACTGATGCTGAATGGCCTGTCAAAGATGTAAGTCACTGCTATTTTAGAATGTTGAGGTTATAGATTTTCTTAATATAACCTGTTAAGCCGCAAAGGCAAATCACCATCAGCTTTATGTTATTGAATTTGAAATCGCAGATGAGACTTAACGACAATGGACTAACACACATCGATCGCGCTTTAGCTCCGTGGGACTACGTTGACTTTGTAGATATTCAGAACAATCCTTTCCGGTAACCATAAAACAAAGTTAAATTGTTCTTGCAATCAGTGCAATTAACACAAACATCATTTTATGTTGAATCTATTAATTTATGTTAGATGTGATTGCTATTTGGATTGGATGGTCAATTCACTTGTGGATAGAATCAGAAGATCAATGCCCCAGTTAGCTGAAGATTTGATGTAAGAGTAAAAATATTGCTGTATATTCATGATGCGCATTAAGTTGCTTTGAGGATTCACAACTGAAATGACGATTTGTCCATCTAAAGATGTGCGGAGCCCAAAGAGCTTAAAGGGAAGGCTATCAGAGACTTGGCAGATGACCCAGACATCTTCAGCCGCTGCCAAGCTGGTTCCATGGCTTTGGAAATGGATGACTACGAAACTCCATCAGGAGACCCGTACAAATCTGCTGGATTTGTTGCTCTCCTCATCGGGTAATTTTTTGCAAACTATTAGCCCCTGTTCTGTTAACATTTGCGAGTTATCGCTAATAGATGTGTCAATATTTACTCATGATACAGAATGATGTTAATCATCATCGCGTTTGCCATCCTTGGATTCATATTTGTGAAGAGACGTGCGATTACCCAAGCCCTCACAGCTCCATCACAGATTCGCTACGAAAGAGCTGACACGGAAGAAGATGAGTTGGAAGGTGGCATCAGAAGGTACACAGGACCAAGTTCCATCTTCAAATAGAGACTGAAATGCAAATACTTTAGCCAGTCTTTGTAAACTCTCAACTCTCTATAAATAGTATTATCACTTCTACCATTTCATGTTACGTAATATTATTTCGCCCTTTTCCACCTGTCTGCAACTTGTGCTTTAGGTTTTACCAAATGTTACTTTAATCTTACCCTACACATTTAAAATATTAATGGAAAGTGTCGGGGTATGGAAGATACATACAAGTATGTCAGTATATTTGTGCTTACCAGCAATCCGAAGTGTAACTTTTAAGAACGAAAAAGTGATACTTAAAGTAGTTACATGAGTATTTTAAGTTTTGTTATTCATTCTTGGCGTTATAAATAGTATGTTTGTTAATTATAAAGCAGGTGTACACGTTTCTTAGTCATTTGCTGTGCTCGTACATGTTCACAAGTCATGTTTTATTTTAAAAATAAGACCTATTAACTGTAAGATACCAATTTCACGAGTAGTGTTTGATTGGAGGAGTTGGTGGAGACATTCTTGAGTAGTTATATAACTAAAGGAAATCAAACCTATTACGATGATGATTGGATTTCCTTCCATAAAATCGAGTCAAAGGGAGCCAAATAAGTTCCAAGAGAACAGGAATGGTTTAATTACGCAATATTCAACTCATTTCCAATACCTTAACTTCTGTTCAAACGATGTAAATGAGTATGTAATTAGCCCTAATGAAAGTGTAATGAAGTTCCGTCTGCCGATTCGCTAGGCACAAATAACATTAAGCTGGTGTGTGCCTAGAGCTCATCATTAGTTGTCTATTGCTTACTTCCTCCTCCAAACCTTCTCTGTACTAATGGACCCGATTGAACTTTTAGGAAAAGGGGAAAGAGCTTTTTGATTTGATTTCCTCTCGACTTGTGTCTCGAATTAGGAATTTTTCCTCATCTCCTCCTTTGATCGAATGAGAGAGTCTTTCTCCACCTCCAATTCTCAACCTGATGACGACTCTAATAGCACACCAATTCGGATGTTTTGCGACGAGAAGAACAGCCTCCACACAGCCTCTAATCAATTTATCTCTTTCAATACGGAGGGAATTAGAGTACGACTTGTCATCTCGACAACTCAATATCCCCGTAATAAAGGCATTTACACCCTTCGTTAAGTGCATCCCTGGATCAAAATGGATAGAGAAAGCTTCTCCTTGGTGCGCGACACATTCAACGATGTCACCATTGAAAGGCCTTTCAATACGAATTTGATGAACTGCCTCTCTTCTTCTGCATGGAAATAAATGTTGTTAGTGGCACTGCTACTTTCTCCTAAACTTTTTCTTCCCTGCCTTCTTCCCTCACACAATTCCCGTTCAAAGAGACCAATCCACCGATTTATCTATTCCTCAACTCGTTTCTTATCCTCACAATCCACCGTCAACCATCACACGCATTTTCAATATTCTAAATTCCAGTAGTACTTCCTATACTGATTGAATTATTCATTTGCAAGACTCAGTATTTCATTGAAGGATTTTACCAAAAATGGAATGGAATCGATGCTTCACACTTATAGTACAGGAAAAATACTAATTACATAGTAAATCTTACAGTTAGAAGACAATGCTCTACTGAGAATCTCATTGCATGCATCATTCTAAGCTGAACCTAATTAACCTTCAATTAAGACCACGGGCGTTCGTGTCGTCTTTCGTGATTAGATAGTCTAACAACAATGATCATTTGTGTATTTCTGGAACTGTTTAGTTCGTAAATGAATAAATAAGGTGATGGCTGGTTGTATAAAATGAGACACAACAGCTTTCGAAAAAATCACTTTAGGTTGGGAGAGTCCAGACAGGAGAGAAATATGTTACCGTTCCAACTTTTGCTCCTTGTGGGCATTGCAACACTTACTTTTGCCTCCCCTCTTGACGGTAACTTAAGTGCATTTCATTTTGGAATGATCAAAAACTTATTTTTAACAATTACTTACTAGATGCAAGACAAGCCAAGCGTTTAAGAGATGGTCCCGGCAATGGACCTATTGGTCCCGGCAACGGACCTCTTGGTCCCGGCAACGGACCACTTGGCTTAGGCAATGGACCTATAGGTCTTAACAATGGACCTCTGGCTCAAGGTGTCAGAGCTGGACCGATCCCTGTTGTAGATGCTGGTGGTGGTGGTGGAGGAGGAGGAGGAGGAGGAGGTGGAGGTGGAGGAGGCGGCGGCGGTGGTGGAGGTGGAGGTGGCGGCGGAGGGGGAGGAGGAGGAGGGGGCGGAGGCGGCGGTGGAGGTGGAGGTGGTGGAGGAGGAAGATTGCAATCTCGAATTTAGCTTGTCACTTTGTAATCCCTGAATTGTTATTACGAATAAACTCAATAGAAATACTAAAATTGAGCTTAGCCATAATTTAACTAAAAACCCATGATTCAATTGAATAATTTCATAAATCACCTTCTACCAAAAGCTGTTAATAATATTACAACAATTAAAAGTGCATTCACTCCAATTTTTCATGCGAGTCAACATAATATTTCTGGATCAGTCTCAAGTACCGAGGGATGAGGGATTAGAACAACAGATCGAAGCAGAGAGTGGGGATCAAGAAGATTTACCCGTATAATGAGAGTCAGGTTTCATCCTCAATGCGTACCACTGTACGACACAGTCGAAGAGCAACCAGAAAGTTCATATGAGAAACTTTACATTGCATTTGATTTATGTTCGCATAGAATCTCAAGTCCCACCACAACCATAAGTTGAACCAAAAAGTATAAAATATTTATTTAGATAAAAGCACGAAGTGAAATATTCTTTCTGTATGATGAAGTGGAGAGATCGTGGGATCTGACTATTCGAAATGATGGCTAAGTGCTCTTCACGTCTATCGCTCCTTTCACGACAAATTCTTATTCCACTTTCACGCAAAATAATTTTTTAGTTTTAAGTATAAGGAAACAGCAGTCATAATTCTTTGCATTCTAATCACATTCCACATGCTTTGGGGCTTTCCATTTTTACAAAACTACGTTATGTAATTAAAGTAGATAAGATTGGTTTCCTTAATAAGTTGACAAAAATTACTTACTAGGACTTTCTGCTTGCATTACATTACACCAATTTAGAGTCGCTTTCATTGATAGCATCGCTTTGTATACGTATTTACAATGAATCACCTTACGATGAATAACGTGCGGGGAATTTTCCAGCCACGATAATCGTTCGATAAATAATAATTTTTCCTCGATTTTGGTTACACTTACACCAGAAATCCTAATTAATGTTGTTACAGATAGCAGGGCCCACGCTAATGGAATAGGAGAAACTTATAGCAAAATCATTATCAGAAAATTGTGGTTTGATTAAGCACATTACGTATAGTGCAGACACATGCCATTAATTTGCGGAAAACACTGTAAGCTCGAATTTGAGGTATTAAAAAGTTTGTTTTGAACCAAAACTATTTAAAGTGTGTTTCTTGGTTGGAACAACTTTATTCGTGTTTAGTTATTTTGTGGAAAGACGGAAAGAACTGTTTCAGACAGGGAAATCTCTTTTCCTTTCTACCTTTAGCATAACTTGGTCGTGTCTTCCCTCATTCATCTTTTCCTCCTGAACGAGTAAGATTTTGTCCTGGTAATGGTCCTAGTGGTTTCCCCTGCTCATTTGACATTTGACTGACATTTCCTCGCCTCTAATAGCCAGTTTGGGGAGACGCTCGAGCGTAGCAAAGCTGCTAATGTCGATCATAAAATGTCTCACTTCTCCCCAGTCATTATACTGATGACGAACATACTCTTCTGCCTTTTCTCGTTCTTATCAGTTCATGACTTATCACTCCCATCTCTTCGTACTGCGGCTTTCTTCCCTTCCTCAGCCTATAATGGTGATTCTAATTTGTAAAAGAGTTTGCAGTTTTCCAGCTTCCAATTAGTGAGCGAAAAGTGCCTCGTTCTTGTCATTATTTAATTGAGCAAGCACGTTCCTAGTAATAAGAAGAAGAAGCTTTGGCTGAAAGTTCTCTGTCTATTCTCTTTCAATATAAAGACTTCATGCATTCATCTATGAAAGGAAAGGCATTCAGTCCGATGGATATCTCTAGACTCTAAGTGGACACTTTCTAAGTCTTTTAATCGTGCGGTGTGGTCATTAAAATAAGACTTTAGTGTGGAGGAAGGTGAATATACATGTGTGTGTGCATTCATCTATGGACATAAATCTTTAGAAGGAGATGAGGAGACAGTGGAGAAAGCATTTTGATGGAGAGTCTCAGAGGTGAAGTGCGGACTATTATCGGAGTCCGTGTGGAGTGAACGGAGCAAGAGGGAGAGTCCCATCATTCCTTTGCCCCAATGAGAAAAGGTTGTCAAGTACTTGAGATCCCTAGCAGCGGATCGATAAGTCCCCACCGACCAATCCCATTCCCAGCCAAATATGCGCGATTATCGGAGTAAATGATGCGTCAACGAGCCTTTAAACAAGCACTCGTGTGGCTTTCCTCCTTCTCCTCCTTATCAATGATCGCTTATGGAGATCATCATCCGTCTATCGCTCCATCCATCCGAGTCAGACAATAAATGCCCACACTGCCTCTGCCCAACAGGACAGTTGGCTTTGTTCCGTTTCATGAATCACTTTCTCCTCAGTGAAAGTTCCATTTAATCCATACACCTCACATAAGTTGAGACTACGTACATACTTTCTGTTTAAACGTGTAAGCTGTATCCATCAAGGATGAAAATGTTTCGAGAACGAATTCTCACCAGTAGCAATAAGTGTAGTGACAGTGACAGTGGGGGCAGTGCAGGGAGCATTAGTGACGGCGGATTGTCTAACAATCTCTCGAGCAAACTTGCATCTCCATCAACTTCCTTTCTCATTGACAACATTTTGTTCCAGAGACCAAAGGTGAGCTCATATTTCATTAAGAAAGTATATAATAACGTAATTAAGATAAAAATAAATTAATGGTCACCTCGATCGACTTCTTCGATACACTTTTTGCGGTTGTGGTGGCTCATCTTCCTATAATATTGTAAAGCCTCAACCTGCATATATTACTTTATCAAAAAATCGTACATTAATGTGAAAACTTCATTTAAACAGAATTTGGGTCGAGAAGTCATGATTCCAATGGCATCCCGACTAGCTAGTGGATTGGGTCAGCCACAATTAGGTGATGGACATCATTTAAGTTTTTCCTCAAACACTCCTCCAAATCAAAGTAACCCAGGGGGAGGAGGACATCCCGGAGGTGGCAATCCCAACGCTAGTTCTCCTTTAGCTTCGTATTCTGCATTTCTTCACCCATTTTTTCCAAGGCCAGATGTAACTACACATCCATTCTTCTTCGCCGCTGCTGGTAAGCCTCAAAATCCCACTTTTTAAATGTTTTCCTAATTAACACATAATTTAATGAATGCGATTTTGTAGTAATTATTTATACTTTATACTGCTTCCTAATAGTTAAGTTGATGTTTTCTAAGTATTAACTGTGCAACAGTTTAGCGGACGTAAAGAAATCATGTATAAGATGGGGTAACGTGACACATGCGTTTATTAGGTACTCCCACATCTTTAAGTAGCATAATAACTTGTACAATCGTACAGAAATTCAACATTCAACTACATACAAAATGCAATCCACATTCACAAATGATATGAATGCACTTGAAACCAACACAAGAGCTTGTAAGTCGAACAGTCGAAGTTGATTTGGTGAACGTGATTGTTCAAAGAGAGAAAAAGAAAGATGAGAGATTGGTGAAGTGACCCTTGATGGTTTGACACTTATTATTATGATTCAACCCTACACTCATTATTATTAGTATGGCTCAAGATCTCATGTTACATCATATCCCTGTGAGAACTCTCTTTCTCTTTCATAACCCTCACTCCAACATTTTTCTAACTAGTCTCGGCGTAATAAAGCACAACTTTCCCAACGATAGACTATAAACAGCCTATGAGGAAAGTAAATCCCAACCAGAGAGAGTGGCAAGGCTGAAGACTGAATGTCAAAAAGTGACAAGAGATTAAAAGAGATCCCCACTAATTATGACGTTTTGGGAGATAAGTTTACATTCTGGGAGCGTGTCATTACAAACAATTAAGATGGAATTAATCTGACAGCTTTAGACCAAAACTTTTCTCACAAATGAATGATGAGCGGAAGTGCAAATGCTGCAAACAAACAGTGCCAATGATAGAATGATTTGACACCCACGCATTAAATCAGAAATGTAGGTTTGTGTCATTGAACAGTTGACAGCACCAATGGTCCTGTTCTTTGTTGGTACATCATTAGATTGCATAATCACCCAGTGTCACACAGAATTGAAGTGACAGTGAACACAGTCTTCAAACATACGAGCAGGGTACAATTTATTCCGACTGATATCTTATTACTTCTTTCTTTTGAAAACAGGACTGCCCTTTAGCTCATTATTCTCCGGGGGAGATCCGAATGCCAAGCATTGTCGAAGGAGAAAGGCCAGGACGGTCTTTAGTGATCAGCAACTTAATGGACTTGAGAAGCGATTTGAGGCTCAGAGGTACCTCTCCACTCCCGAGAGAATTGAATTGGCCAACCAACTTAACTTATCGGAAACTCAGGTGGGTCTACAAATTCATTACACATCCAACCACAACTAGTAGATTAGTAGTTTTCACCAATATTTCAAGAGCTCACCTTTTACTTTGAGATGCGACACTGATACTAATTGGATTGCATCTGACATGATCTAGAATAAAGCCAGGGCTAACAATTAATTTTTTCTGGGGCAATGTGACACTGATAGTACCTATTCGATAGAGAAATTCTTACATAGATCTTATTCTGATAACTATTAGGTCAAGACTTGGTTCCAAAACAGACGGATGAAACACAAGAAACAATTTCGGAAAAGTTCAAGCATGAAAGCCAAAGAAGGGGGAGGAAGTGGGTCCATTAGTTCCTCAGGAGCTGATTTCGATTCAATTAATAAACGAACAGATGGTATTTAGCCCGAATAACTTTTGATTTCACTTCTATGTGACATCTAAGTGAAATTATTCTCATAAACTTCATGTATTCCAGAATTGCCCATGGACTTTTCTCAGCGAGCTGGAGATCCTCCACCTTTACGAAGTCTTTCAGCTGCAGAAACTGATGATTTCCATGAATCCACGCGGTCATCCTCAAAGAGACACGGTCACTTAACCAAAATATACCCTTCCCCTCATAGATCATACAATAGTTATGAAGATAACGAAGAAACCAGTGATATTGACGAGGAGGATGAAGAAGATGAGATTGATATCCTGTCAGAGGAACAGGATCATCCTCATCACAAAAGAATTCTCACCAGTCACACAAATACTCTGTCTAGTCGAGGAATCAATCCTCTCTATGAAAATAGAGATACGTGAATTATTCGCAAGTGTATATAATTCTAACTTTCAACATTGTAAATTAAAGAATGCAATATTAACTTATTCCTAGATGTTTACCATTTCGTTTCAAATGTATGAATGTCAATAAAATTAGGCGAAAATAAAAACTCAGTTTTGTTAATAAAAAATGACTAAAATGCAAAGCTAATTGAGCTCCATGAATTCTTTTAAATATTCTACACACATCTTGATGCACCAGTCGCCAGACAGGGTCATCCCACAGTAAACGATCTGCTATACACCCTAAACAGCACAAACTTATCTTGTTAACAATCTAGAATAATTATACTTTTTTCTACTTGTGACATGATATTACTTTTAATCATCCATCTCATCCATGACATCTGAGCGAACAATTAAGGCTGCTAGAGCTTCTGCATTTATACACTTTGCCACTCCTCACAAATCGACATCTCTGAAGATTACATCTGGTTTTTAACTTGTCCGTATAGATTCCAGATACAGATGCATAATGAGATAATTGATCCACCCCATTAAAACACAAAGTGATACGAGATCCAAATGTCAAATGAAAGAGCAGTGGTTCACTTTGTACATCTCTGAATGTAAAAATCAGATAAGATTCTAATCAAACTGGTGATTTGACATATAACTGTCACAGTATTTTTGTCTCGTTGTTCTCTCACCGTTCAACATAATGACAAGGCAAAAAGTATGTTAGAGTAGGAGTGACGAAAGGTATCTTGTCTGAAAGTGGAAGTTCAGGCCGAAGTGAGACAAACACACGTAGCTACTCGATTATTATGTGGATTTCGTGGACGAAGGATCTCTCAGGGGGACAACTATATGTGTGTGGTGGTAAAGCGCATAAAGCTCCTTCAAAAGGGTCAAATTGGATCTTTATTAAATGAATGGAGTGAATTAGAGGGAGAGGATTGAAGTAATAATAACAACTCAATATGCTCAAGCTAAAATATTATTAAATTATGAATGAAAGGAGTCTCGCACCCAACCCACCAGCAGGAGGGATCCTCTCCGGTCCTTTATCACTATTATTTGTGTGACAAGATGAACATGAACATATTTAAGCTCATTCACAAAGAGTTTTCGAACTTCAACCTTATATTGTATTCTACCGTGAAGTACAATTCAAACTCTATGGACGACTACACACCCTGTGTTTGTTTTGCGATTCTCGGGAAAAGGACTGCGTAGGGTTTGGAATGCAATAAACGGAGGATTTCGCTTTGATTGAAGGAGAAAGATGCAATTACACAGGTAATAGGCTTCCTTTGTCAAAACTAATCAGTGGCCTGGGAGAGACTTGTGGCTCAGACTATGTCAGAATTATTACGGACACACGAGCTCATTACGCCAGCGAACTCTCCTTTGACAATCTGATAATGAAGAGTGAATGAGGTTGGAGGTGGCTGCGATTACCAGCAGACCTCCTACACATATTAACTCTCTCGTCTCGAAACTTCTGTCCAGTAATTAAATTCTTATTGTGATTTAATTAATACACAGGGACGACGATGAGCTTACTCGGTGTATTTTGTTTTATTACTATTTATATTTTTACATTTTGCATTTTGAACACGCATACTCTTTAGATGAGATTGTTATTTCTATTTGACCTTATATCAGCGTAATTCTACTTTGATCATCTTGATTACTTACTCTGCTGCTCTGGTTTGATGCATTTATTCCCAAACCTGCTACACCTACAGATAACGTCAAAATTCATTTCGTTAGGATGTTTATTTTTGGCTGATTAGTTTACATATAATGAAGTGACTAAATGATAGAAGTCTCAGATTGCCTCACCTGTTTGTCGGATTAATTAAATATGGCTTTTAGTTTCTGGGTAGTCCTTTACTTGTGATGTTTTCCTGGTCTAAAAATGCCTGTTTTCGTTGATCCTTCTGGCCCTTTAAGTACATCTGTCCAAAATGCAGACACACTGAAGGAATTATAATAATTGCTGCAATGTACAAAGGCTTTATCTTTTTCATGATGATTCGAATAAGAATTTTGAAGACAACCTGCAATAATGCAAGTCGTGTGGCAGTCTTTGCCCTGAGTGAATGTTTACGTAGAGACGGCCAGGAGTATCTTTACCGCAGATTTTTTGCTCTAAACCAGTGAAAGTGAATCAACTCTCCATCACTAAAGTCTATGCTTGCCATCCAACGATACAGCAGTTACCATTCATCCATGATTTTCAACGTGATTTTGTGCAGAAGTGGATAATTTGTTGTATTCATTCGTATGTTGAGAAAACGAGCATTTATTCGTGCGTTTAAGCTATTTTATAGCAAAGCTTGGAGAAACAGTACGTTGTCAGCAATTCATAATAAAATCACAAGTGTATTTTACTAAAGAGAATTCTTTGTGTTTAATTTTACTTTTCATACAACTAAACTAAAAATTCTTACTCCTCCACCTGTGCCCTATAGAAATTTCCAGCTATTGGATTTCCTAAATCGTGCTTCTTTGCAAAGGATCGCGTATTAAACAAAACTCGTAAGATTTAACTAAAAATTCAGTCGTTTTTAAATCCAACCTGGGAGCGTCCGGACCAGTGAATATCAAAGTGTAAAGATTATCAGGTTCGGCAGTCCATTCCATTGCAACAGGCTCTTGAATTACTTGGGATGGAAGCAATTCGTTTCCCAAGTGCACAGAGACGTTACTTGCATAGCTAATCTAAGGTTATATTTATGTTTAGTTCCTTGAAAAAGACTTTGAACCTGATCGAGCGTAAGTTTGCACTAATACCTTAATCTCTTCTGGAGGATAAGTGTCAATTACATCTGAAACTATTTTCGCGTTTTTGAAAGCCCACTTGACTTTTCCACATTCTTTGCCAATTGATTCGAAAATGAGCATGCACACTATAAACTTGCAGAAAAGTTTACCTTTACCCATTGGTAAATAATTTCTGTATAATCAGGGGGTACAAATGTTCCTAAAGGGCTGCTGTTATGCGATTGTGAGCTTCAAATCGTAAATCAAATGCGTCAAACTTTTTATTAAACAGTTAATAGTTGACACATAGTCATAGTAGACAATAGTTAGCTTAAAACATTATTTCCTGTCATTAACATGTTCCTGCAAGTGTCTGTCATTCTATGTGACATTTTCAACTCGCCGTGTCTCGCTTTAATTGTCCAGAGATGCCCAAAACCAAACCCATTACATGCTATTTTGCAAGCTTTTGTGTACGCAAAGGGAATAAATGTTTTTCTGTTACACACACTATACACAGTATGCCGCGTTTACTTCGTTCCAAAAATGCTTAAGCTTTTGGAAAAAGGAGTTATCAAATCTAGTCTTAGTCTAGTCACTAGACATACTAAAGAAGTAAGATGAAGTCATTTCCACCGAGTCAATCACGGAAGCAGTCAAAATACAGGACTTGGAAAGTAATCTCCGAACAATAAAGCAATGGATTAGGAGCCTCTAACAAGGTTCTAATTGGACTGGGAAAGAGGCTCTTTTTGCAATTACGGAGCAAAAGTTCGAGTCTCGGGAATTGTAAGCGGATTTTCACCGATAATACCCAGCACAACGAGACTACTTTCGGTTGTGATTGCTCCATTTCTCTGCCTGTCTATGTGGAAAAGATGCTACGAACACTCTCTGAAGTGAGCGGATATTTTCCAAAAACAATCCCACTCAGCTATCTTTTATTACTGCATCAAAGCTTCTTACTAAGTAAGCCTGCTCAAAAACAAACATTTACTTTTCAAGGGTTTATCTTCCCTTTGACAGGAATGTGAAAACAAAACTTGGAAGAAGGATTTAGCCTTAAAGTATTTTATGATGGAGTATTTTGTGTGTTAGGTCGGATTCAAAATCATTTATTTTATCATTTACATTTAACATTTACAGATACAGTCAACAGTACTAAATGTTTTCCCCAGTACTGCACTATTAATAATGTCTAAACTGCTGTTAAAAAGGTTTGTAAAGTCATTTTATTTTTCCTTGTAATCGCTACAAGTAGCCGATACTATAAGGTTTTATACAAATTCCTTATTAAATCATAATGATGGTCTGGAATGAAATGCATCTCCAGTCTCCATCAAAACCTAGGACTATGAATTTTTCGATCGATTCTTAATATCGGATTTCTTCATAGCTTCTTCCCATTGTGCCCCATTAAACTGTTCCACTGTGACACTCGTTGGTTTGGGTGAATCCAAGCAATGAGGCATTATTCCTATTATGTATTGAATGTCACAAAAATTAACCACAACTCCATACTATTCATATTATACTATTTTTATAAAAAAAATAACGTCAGGTTGGTATTCAACTTTTAAATAATTTACCAATTCCATCAGGGTTTGATCTCGGTATGTAAAAACTTTGGACACCACACCTTGAACAGAACATGTGCTTGGCTTGATGAGTATTAAAAGTGTAGGTCGTCAAAGAAGTGTGTCCCGTGAGCAACTTGAAACAAATCGACGGCACTATGACATGCCTGTTCTGCTTCTTTGTACATATCGTACAACTGCAATTAATTATTTCTGAATAATCAAGCAATTCAGACACACACAATAATTCCTTCACATTTTCTGTGACATGAATACTTAAGCATTGCACGGATTTTGCATACCTGCAATCAACTACTCGCAAGTTTTTTGAAGCAACAACTTCAAACTTGACATCTCCACAATGACAGCTTCCAGTGTATTTGACGTTGTCCATTGTAGGCTGACTGAAATATGAACTGTAAATTGTACGAGGTTTATTTCGTTGTAGAAGCTGGCTATTCTTTTGTATTTTCCGTATTCAGAATTCAGCTTTCTTTCTTGCACCAAATCAATGCAGCTCTGCAATATTGAACGACTTTTATACAGAAACTTGTCAAACAACCTTAAAAATTCAACACGGCTTAATGAACTTAAAAATGTTGGATTATTTCGCTAGTTGTACACTGTCATACTACTACAACTTTCTGAGTCTGAGATCCTAAGATAAATTACCCTCTGGTTGTCTCAGCGCCACCTCAAAAAGCAATAATTTGAAGGAGGAAAGCCACTGAGAAATTATAGAAACTGAACTGGATTAACACGAAATGAACTCTGACTTAATATGCACTAGAGTTAATTAAATCAGACGCGAGCGATCTGTAATACTGCTGCAGTGGCTGGGTAACCAGTTGAGGCTGAGAGCTCATTAGATGCAATGAAATATTATTATGTCTTATTAGACACACTCCTATACTTGCAGACTACCGTGACCGAACTCTAACGCAAAATTGAATGGGTACATGACGAATTAAGGATGAGATTGATAGGCATGTGTAATTGACCATAAAAGTTTGGTTGTATCATTTAGTGGTATACACTCGATCAATCATAAAAGAAGAAGACTCCAACGTATTTAGTCTCCAATATAAAAAGATTCTTATAAGATGCTCTGTATCCATCGGCAAAATTCATTTTATCTTTCATTAGCTTCTTAAGTCAGTATCTCATGTATCTGATGGAACATTATTCACCTCTATTATACACACCACAGAGAAGGTGTTTATAGCTTACACGACTAGATTACATACGTTTATGACTGTTGTATAAATTGAAATAAAACTATGCATATTGTAAAAAGACGCTGTAGTCTTTTCATGCCATAATTCTTACGAAATTTCAGGACAAAGCAATTCTAGGAGACGGAGATAACTAATTCTAAAAATAAAAATAAAAGATAATTGCGAGAAGAGTAATCAATCTTGTCATCACTCACATACCACACCTGCAGATACAACCGTAGATTAAATGAGGTGCCCTAAGAATCGTGAACAATAATTAAGCTTTGCTATCACGAAGACTATTTTAATGTTCGGCACTCTTCTTTAGGATAAACAAATCGTCTAACACTATACTCATATCAGAGGATCGTGCATGATATATACTACGAGTAAAACAAGAGTCATAAACCATTCCATCCCTATTTAAAATCTTATTTGGGCAAAAACTATCTTCCCTTTAATTCATACGAGATTTCATGCCTCAACTCAACAATATTTATGCCCAAAGGTATTATACAACATCATACAAAACAGAAATCATGAAACATTCTACTAAGGATCTCATAGTAAGTACAGCTCATGTCACCACCTACGTTGGCAGATGAACCCACTTGTCATAACTCCCTTTATGTTACATGACATGATGCTGGGTAGTCAAATATCAAATTCTGTCAAGGCTTTGTTCATTAATTTCTTTCCTTTGCGACTTTGACACAAACAAACAGTTCACGAACTGAGGCGACAGGAACTTTCAATCAATTTCAACTCTCAGGTACTCCAACTGTTGAAAGTCACTCTTATTCTGTCAGTGCTATTGGGCACTAAATCACGTATCCTCAGGACAAGACCGGAATTCATTAAAACATAGGAATCTTAAATTGAAAAATGAAGATGATCAGCCCTTCAGAAGGAGGATCTTATGTCCTTATTGCACCCTACAATCTCTCATAATAATTCACGTTGTGTCAAATTGCGTGAGGCAACTCGACGCAGAAATACCAGTGCAAGTTCATCAGTTCAATTTTTTGATACACGCTATTCAGATGAAAAATCAATTGCTCACTACTCACTATGCAGGACAATAAAATACGTATTTGTTTTGCACAGCTTGATATCAAAAAATTGGTTTTAATGTACAACCAGCATTTGCAGTGTGTTGTTCGTTTATTAATTACAGTTTAGAGCTTAATTAAACTATTTATCATTACAAGTGGGGAGTGGAGCATGAATGAATGTAATGCAATTCATTAATATTTGTGTGTTTGTTAACTGTACACTCTTATTTGACTTGATTAGGATGAATATTGATTTTTTTATTGCCAAATTTTTATAATTGATTTATGCTTGATTTATGTATGCCAATTTACGTACTTGAGTTGAACCCGAAATAGAAGGTTTACTAACAAGTATGAGATTTTGCTATACTCAAGTTGTAAAACGATGCCTCATTCGTGAATCAATCAATTTTTTTCAGGTTTAATTTTTGTTCTGCCTGTCAAAGGTGTTACAACAGCCATAAACAAGGAAAAATAAAAATTCAGCCCGTTATATGAAATTCAAAATCGAATTAGAGATCAACTGCAACAAAACACCTCACTTACGTTTCTTTCCCCAGAGTTAACAAGGAAATAATCGGAGCCAATCTATGATCAAGACTTACGCAGCAGCTTCCAGATACAACATACAAGTAACTCAAATCAAATCGAAGTGTTACTTGCATTGAGCACAAAGTGAGACTGAGGTTAGTCAGTTGGTTTTGATGTGTATGCAAGGATTGCAAGCAAGATTCTATATATTATCTGTTTAATTTAATGCATAGCTTGTCGTAAATGTCATAACATTAAAGATGCTCGATCTTGCTGAGAGGAATGAGAAGTGAGAAGGCACACACTACTCGTCTAGTGTTTGGAATCCAATTAGTAGTATGGCCTATTGATGGATTTTGTTATTTGGTATTGAACTTGAGGTCTCTATTTAACAGTGACAAGCCATTATACTCCACTTATTTGCAGCCTTCCCTAACTTTATCTCTCACACGGAGATTATTTTGTTAGTCAAGGGCGATGTCCTTAAGTCAACTTACTAGGCGACATCATACACACACTTCACCTTTCCTATCGTCTTATCTGTTAACACCATCAATTATTATGGGTGTAAAGTAAATTACGAGATGAGTCTTTGAACGATAGATGATAGAGGATTGACGACTCGCATCGACAAAAACAATACAGTCAGTCAATAGTACATGCAACTACTCAATTTGAACCTATGCTGTTTCCTTTCAAGTCTTTTTGTTCAACGAAAACCTAGTCATTGTTAGCTCTATAAATATATTTCAGACCTCACACTCTCACCCCGTATTATGAATTCCTATTGACTTCCCTTTTGAGTAATTAGAAAATTTTGAGGGTCAATTATTAAGACAGAATTTGCATAATCATCTCATTATCATTTACAAGACACTTGTATGCATATTTATAAGATTTTAACAATAGATAAGGTTCGCTCATTAGAATAAATCACAGGCTTTTGTTTCATATGGCAATTATAACGATCATCCAATAATTTTTGGGTTTGTCTGTAATGGAAACTCCATGTGGATTTAGTTGGTCTCACTCGACTCACTCAATCAGAATATTCAGTGGCAGTATGTAAATTCAGATTTACAGATAGAGGTAGTTCATTTAATATCCTGAGAATGATTTGCGAAATGATCAAGCCGAAAGTGGTAGCACAATAGTCACAATATGCAGACGCTGTTGTGGAGTAATTAAGAATTAACCTTTGCCGGCATCAAATCATTCATTGATATTGAATCACTTATTTCACTTATTATCTGATTAGTTTACATATATATAACAAAACGAGGAGTTATTGCTTAGAAATATACAAATGATCGCCAACTTATTACAGGTCAAGTGTTACAAACAGTATTTTTGAAAAATATCTGCAATGTCTCTGCCTAGAGTGGTAACTGGGGCGTTAATAAAGTTAATGATTACAGCTACCACAACTCCATTCAACGGCCGAGGACTTTGATTTCCATCAGCCTTGATAGTTTGGTCTACAGTTTCAGCGTGTGGGAAAGACATCAGAAGGAATGAACAAGCTCCAACAGCTCCTCCAGAGTGAGACACGTGTTTATTGGTACGTTCCTTACAGGCCAAGCATTTCTGGAAAGGCTCTCCGACGACAAATCCTAACCCGTACAAGTTATCATGGGTTGGAGTAGCAGTGGTCATATTTCCAGTCCATAATTTATTCATTGTGTCTCTTGTCAAATATCCTTTAACCGGGCCATCTGCTAAACAATACCGATTATCACACGAAATCCCGTTCACAGGTAAGCAAAAAGGTTCAAACGCAGAATAATTTGTCTTTTACCCAGTCCATTTGCTTGATGAGAGTACATCATTATATGAGCGAATCTTGTAAGATCCAAAACATTTGACAGAAATCCTCCACCAGCCCACTTGCACGAGTTATCGACCCATGGACAGTTTTTAATCCTTCCGTTCTTATCTCTGCAGTAATGCCTTTAAACAAAACAGAAAAATTGTCCATGTTCCCGAACCATCAAGTGAATTATCAAACTGCAAAGACGTTTAAAATGGGATTGAATGCACACCTAGCTCTGTTAAAAATAATTGGTTCGTGCTCATCCAGATAAGTATTGGAAAGTCCCCACAGATCAAACATTTTGCGACAGTGTTGAGGAAATGGAGTTTCTGTAACCTTTTCAATTATCGCAGATACAACAGTCCAAGCGTTAGTTGAGTAATAATACTTTGTCCCTGAAAATACAAACTCATATTGCATCGTCGACTGATACCCAATTAATTTCAAAGCTTTCCTCACCAGGTTTGTGAAACAGTTCGTCATTTTTAAAAACTTCCATCGCTTTATCAAGAGTATCACATCCATTTCTATTGAAAAACTCTGGAAACTCCGCATCTCCATTTAAACTTGCGTTATTCGTAGTCTTATTGTTCTTATTTTGTTCTTTCAACGCTGCCTCTTTATCAACTTCAGCTTTGGTTTTGTAATGTCGAATGCCAGACAAGTGGCTTAGCAAATGTCTCACAGTAATTGTGACCTGTACAATCAATACCTCTTAATAAAAAGCTTAATAAACATATTTCCACAAAATTCCAGAAATCCATACCGCTTGTCCTTCAAAAGTTTTGGTTGGATACGTTGGAATATACTTTTGAATCGGAGCATCCACATCCACCTTCCCTTCTTCAATAAGCTTTCCCATCATAGCCATTGTCATCGATTTAGAGATGCTAGCAATCCTTATCACAGATTCTGGGGTCATCTTTACCCCATTTTCAACGTCAGAGTACCCGAAACCTTCACAAAGCATTTACTTTAATGACTCAGGTCCCCTTCCAATTCTTTCTAATGTGGAGTGCATGTAGTAATTGATAGCTCACCTTCCTTCCACACAACTTCTCCGTTGACACTGACAGCCACAGAGATCCCTGGAAGACAATTAACTTCCTTGACCAGGAGACACTTTTGCCTGGCCTTTTCTATCGCTGCCTCCACCTGCCCCCGTCGTCTATCGCATTCATCCACAAGGCTAATAATACTGGTGGAAGCATCCTGCTGCTGTCCCGGTACAAGACGTTTAGATGAGACCTCAGCAGAAGAGATTCTCCAAGTGGAAGAAGGGGGAGGAGGGGGTCCCACACCTCCCAAGTCTTTCATGAAGGCTGTTCTACTGAAACTGTACGGGAGACTTGGAGCTAAATGGTAACTCCCAACAGCAAAGGCAGCCACTCCCACGCCACACCCCACCACCTTCTTCCACCTCCAACTCTGCAATTCCCAAACAAAACTCCTTAGGTACTTTAGTAGTAACAGGATGAGATTAATGTTTCTTAATTACCATATTATATTTAATCCTACGAGTTAGTAAAATCTGGCCATCTGGGTACTTAAACTAAAGGCTGTATTTTATTTATTAGAAGGGACAGAGGCTGAGATTAATGACTAAAACTGTTTTAATACTCCCGTTTATTCAAGTTGGTTTTTGGTGTGTTGATCAACACATACTGGTTCGCGGAATTCTAAAGGAAAAAGTCGATGCACAGGAAATCTGCAACCGGTGATGATCATGAGAAGTTGTATGAGTGAAGGATTTTTGTATTTGTATATGCCATGTGAATTTGATGTATAGCATGAATTTTATCTGTTTTAGAGTCTGTTTAAAATAAGTATTTTTAATGCCTGTTCTTCTCCTCGACTCCTTTTGCACTTAACATTAACAGTTAAGATTGGTTGGATTTGCAAGTGCGAAGTTGGTGTGCATATATTCGACTTTAAGGAATGGCTATATCGATAATCTTGGTTTTACAGAAAGCAGTGAATGTATTTTAGCTATTTTTGCAAGGAAAGTCTTGTCCACACAGTCAACAGTAGTGAGTTTGCCTGTGGCGTCTTTTTAACTTATTTAATTAAAGCTAAGCATGCTAAACAAATGCGAAGTTCGTGACTGGATGGGAACAGTCAACAGTCGAATGGTCAGCCTTGCCTAAACACTCAGCAGGGGCTGATGCGTTGTGTGTTGCAAAAATAATGTAATGATTCATGAAGGGCATACGATTTCAGAAGGCATCTCGACCTCCTTGGGGTCAAGACTTATCTCATGAGCTCCACGGAGTAAGTCGTGCTCCATTATGATAATATCATAGCGAATTCCTGATCACAAAAACCCATTACACGTTGTTCAACCTCATCAGTTCATTATACGCCAATAAACTGAAATTAATGTACACGCATCACTTTTACAAGCAGCTTTATATGAATTTTGCATTTTAAAATTGGAATAATTGTTTTTAATTCACAACTCAACTGTCTTCTTTAATATAACAATTAACCCGTATCGTACAGTGGTGATGGATATTTGTAAAGCGTTTTGAACTTTTTGGATTCATATCACACAAAAACTCATGGACATGGAAATGCAACGATTCACATCCACTGGCCAAATGTGGGTCGTCGTAAGTAAGTCGTATTGATTCATACATGAACGTGAAACATAACACCACACAGTATTTAACCTTCTGGATTAAATGCCTCATCACTCCTGTAAAACAGTTGAATTAAAGTATTTTTTGCAGTAAACATCCGTTCATTTAAACATTTTTAAGCGAAGTTCTGTCCTACACACGTTTCTGAGGATATATGAACATTAAATCTGAGGAAAAATAAGAAACAAAAAGGAAGGAAAAACAATGTGTGATTTATGCATTTGACATTGGCACCAATTATCTTTTCCTTTAAGTGCTAAGATATTCAACCGGTCCGGGAGTATGTGATGAGTGTAGATCACTGCACATTCGGCTTGCATCGCCGTGTTGTTTTAGCTGTTGAGCAATAGATTGCATAACCCAATGCTTCGCGTTACATTCCATTGTACTGCCTCTCATTAGATTTTACATGTGTCTACAACTACAACTCCTACTTCAGCTTTGTCTATCGTACAATCGTACCATTCATTAATGGACTTTTATATGGCTTTTCTATGAAAATGCTAGCTCTCCAGTCCTCAGTGCATTAAACTAGTTTTATATAAAAGTCATTGTAACATTAGTATGGGTAACTACTAGACCACTGCACAGTTGTGGGATTATCTGCGTGTTCTCCACACAAATAAATGACTCACACGGAAGCTTCACAACCAAGTCTTTATTGAATGCAACAACATAGCCAGAAACGAACCAATGATGAAGGAAACCGATGAATCTACGGAATATGGAATAGTCTGCTTTTTTATCCCATCTCATTTGCATCTATCGGCTTGATGTTTTATTCACGTAGAACTTTTGGGTGTTGACATAACACGACGGAATTCCACCACCTTTCTCACATTTATTTAGTAAACAGCGTCGACTTCCTTCTTCTGAAGTATCGTTCAACCGTAAACAGCCTAGAAGTGTGTATATCAGTTAATTTCCAAGTTCCTCTGCTTATGCTCAGAGTTTGGCATTTAATTTATGGCGATCGATATGACAGTAGAAATTACTGCCATGTGAGTTGAGTACTAAAGTGATACTGTGCATCGTACGAAGAGTTCATGAATACATACCAGCAGCAGTATTATTGCAAGACTGCATCTCTAACTCCATTGATCCATTGACCATTCAGTAAGTTTATCTTTTAAAATGCAAGATTTAATTTTACACTTAAATCAAATCTTAGTCTATGACCTTTTAGTGTTATCGACACTATCATAAATCATTTTATATTGAAAGAAGGAGGAAACCTTGTTCTAACTATACTGAAAAATAGTAGTAAATTGGCCTCTCTCATCAGAGTACGCATTCTGAATATCTGTCGGCTGTACGCAGTTTGCAGTACAATTTTATTACCTTTACAACGTGAGAGCATTTGGACAGGTGCAGTTGACTCTGTAAGATGCTGACTGAGGTAAAGGCAATAGGAGGTTTTGTGAGAAAAATATCTGAGAATTTATAGGTAGTGAGCATAGATGCGGGCAATGTTGTGTAGGTATGTGTGGAGATATAATATTACACTGACAGCAGAGCTATTACTAAAGACAAGTGAACATTTGCAGGCTTGGATATTTTTGAGGTTTGGGTAGAAGCATCTCATCGCCAACCTTCGTACAACTTCATCTCTGCATTATCTCATCTCTATATTGTATACCTGCAGTAAGTTTATACTTATAAAGACATGTAATTCTATAATTACGCTTCATTCTGTATTACACATTTGAAAGCTTCACAAGTCTAATTGTTCATTGTTTCTGGGACATTCCTACAGTCAATGAAGATGAGAACCGTAGCTGTTGTGGGAGTCGTGAGTGCTATTCTTCTTGCTATCGTTGTGGCTGTGGTGGCTACCACGATTCCCACTGGAGGATCGGATTCTTCAGCCTTAAAGGTAAGGAAGCAAAGAAGTCTATGGAATTTTCAGAGAGATTTTTGTGTGACATTGAGTGCAACAGGTCAATACTTATTTAGTAAGCGTAAATTTTCTATACATAGGGTAATGAACAATCCAAGGGTCCTATTCCTGTAAAGGTGAGAAATAGAAATCAACAAGTTTTCACGATACATATTAGTGAATATTTCATGTAAAAGTTGGCATGGACGGAGTTACTTTAACTTTCTTTATACAGAAATCTATCGTTGTTCTCAATGTTGGAAACACCAATGGAAAGCCTTCTGGTGTATTGGAACTGACACAAAATGACCCGAACGGTCCAGTTACCGTAACTGGTAACCTGACTGGTCTTACCCCAGAAGGTGAACATGGATTCCACGTCCATCAAACGGGAGATGTCCGAGAAGGTTGCAAATCCACTGGGGGCCACTTTAACCCCAGAAATGTAAGATGATCCATCTCCAGCATTTTTGCATATTTAATCCTAACCCTTTATTAGCTAAATTACTAGTCGAGTTAGAAAACCCGAGTAACAGGAGTCTTAAGATTGCATACATAGATTACAGGAGCTGATTAATCTCTTCTTTATTACCTGTAGATGAAAGACTATCAAGTTGTTTTAGCATTTATATCGAAAGCTATAACATATAAATCAAAAATCTGATTAATCATTGTTATCC
>JAQGAB010000728.1:0-22614 GCA_034696565.1 Isotomurus graminis | reverse complement strand
CAGAAACAACTAGGAATAGTGAAGTAGTAGTAGTAATACTAGTAATACAGATCATTACGAAACACAGAACGGGTTTGTTCAGTCGCGAAAGGGCTCACAAGGAAAAGAAAGAAAGGAAGAAAAGTTGAATTTGCACATTTTTGATTTTAAATGCTTTCTCAGCCTCTTCACTCCTCTTTTTCGTCGTTTTATTTTGCAAATGTTGTAAATTCTCTGGCATTTGGCACAAGAGTTTATTATGGCTTGAGGAAGAAAGTAACAAATGGCCGGGACTACACATACATACCGTCTCAAATAATAATTCTCCCAGATGAGATGAGAGATATATTTATTTATTGTTTTCCAACCCGACTCTCTTTCCTCTCTTTTGCTTTTGACTTGACTCCAGCCGTTTTGTATTGCATTATTGCACTAGATTATAAAACTTCTTGTGTCATTTCACTCACTCGGAGGAAGAATGGAACGACAAGCTTTCTTCGGAACAACTTGGGCCAAAACTAAAAGACTCTTCTTCATTTTGAAGAGCATTCTGTGTAGGGACTCTTTCCATGTTCCTTCCTTCTTTTCAGTTGTAAAAGTCAACTGTGCAAATGATAAATGGGATGCAACTGCCAGAAACGCTGGAGACAAAAATTGCATTTGGACAATGGGTTTGTACAGTGTATGGATAAAATGTGTGCGTACTTTATCATCAAACGTAGCATTGTTATTATGAGCAGGAGTGGTGAAAGTGAAGGCTCTCGGAGTCTAGTGCTAACTGCTAAGTACTTCGCTAAGGATGAGCTTTTTTATATTCTGCTGTCTCTTCTAACTCCTCAGTTATGACATGGGAAAGTGTTTTATGCGTTTAACAACGTAGGTACCCTTCAACTATACGGACGGCAAGTGGAGGAAACTTAATTGAAATAAAAATCACGACATGACATTTTCTACTTACATGATGTTATTTTAATTAGTGTCAGTTGGCCTAAATTGCTTTCTCGTTGATGCAGTTTCACATGTGCTCTCGAAAGTAATGACGTTAATAAGATTAAGAGTATATAGCTGAAAATGTACTTAAGCCAGATCCATGCCTATGGTTTATATACTTCGTACTATATGCGTAGTGGGGTTTGATTGAAAGAGCAAAGAAACAGCGAGGGACAAATAAGCATGATTTTGCAAAAAGGTTAAGCTTCTTTTCAGGAATTTTCTAACGTGTCGTTATTTTTGCAATGTTTCAGATGAAAGCCCGTTCCCCTGGTGGTTCACGATCTCATTGAGTCAGCACTTTAATCGACCCAAACACCTTCAAGACTGGTTCATCTTAGGAGTCAATCAAAGACCCGTTGGAGCATCAAAGACAATCAAAATCTGAAGGAAGAGTGCCCAACGCTGACTGCTATAACTTTCGCGGATGATTCAGCTGGTAATGAAGAATGAAGGAAAGATTTGATGGGCTCAATAATACTTGTAACGAGGGTGGAAGACGATGAAGATGAAAGGAACCCATCTCCTTGCTCGTCTATCTATTTAGTCCTAATAAGTTCAAGAGATGAGTCAAGACGATGGTAGTGGGAGGAGGATAGTGATGAGACTCAGTTCGAGTAATTCTGGAGCTGGTCTAGCGAATGAAATTAGTATTAGGAGGTTTGAGGAAGGGGGGGAAGAAAAATCAGAGGCTGGAGATATCCTCCTCATCAAGCCGATGCCAAACAAGCCTCCTTCAAATGGGCCTTCTAATACGGATTCAACGAGCACCACTTTCACTCCTCGTAAAACTCCTTCCACTTCACTCCTAAAATCTAATAATAATAATCCTACCACCGACTTCCCTTCTTCGACGACAAGACCTTCCTTCCCGTCTCTCGTCATTGCTCTATTGAACACGGTCCGAGCGACTGGAGGTGGTAGTGGGACTACTACAGGGGCTTTCACAAATGGATGTGCAAACGACACTAATAGAATATTAGTGAAATCAGAGAAAGTAGGTGAGTCTGAAGACTTGCCTCAACAACTCTGCTCCTTCTCTGCACTTCTGCCTAATCTCAATTTAAATCCTTCCAACATCAACCACTCTACCAATCCTACTAATCTCAAGACAATTGGACTCATCCGGACCACTAGTAGTAGTAACAATTCATCTGCTCAAGTTGCTTTCTCCAGTCCGGCAAACACTTCTGCAGGACCGAGTGCCACTGGCATCAGCACCAAAATTGAGGACGATGAGAATGGAAATAATGATTCGGGTAAGACACACTCTCGCGTTTTTCATTTGTCACACAGTCTGGTGCTCTTTCTTCGTCTGAACTGGCACAAGACGCGACACGAGGAATAAGGTTAAAGGGAAGAAAGCATTTGAAAAATTTGATTCGCCTTTTGTACATAATTTTGGTAAGGAATTTCCTTTCTCTGGTCAAAATCCAACGCTCTCTGGTAACGAGAACAATTTCCTCTTGTGCCCCGGCCCCGGCTGACCCTTTCGGGCATCACAAATTCGTGATTATTGTGCAAGAAAAAATTATCTAGCTTTGGTCCCTTTGTGCTCTTAAAAAGGGTACGAGTAGATATGTATAGCGTTCTACGTGTGTGGGCAGACAGGCTAGCTTTCTCCTGGCCACTTTACGAGGTATTTTACTTATACATCACTTTCTTCCGTAAGACGCTCCCATCACGATGACCAGACGAGACGAGTGTGTTCAGAAGTGAATCTAAAATTCCGTCCAAGTTGTGAACGAACGGAAAGCACGTACAGCCTCGTTACTCAAAAAAGATACCCGAACAGAGTCTGTAAAGTATTTCCCTACTATCATAACTCCAAGTGGAGTTCAGTAGTACATCTTGTACTCAACCAAAAAGTTCTCATGCTGACTGACAAGCATAGGAACAGCTTAGAGGAAAGAGAGAGTGGTTTGGACATCATCACAGACTCCACACACACACAGGAACTGAAGTAGACTTACTTTCTTCGGAGTCCTCACCTCATGCATTAAACAAGCCTTATACTCCTTCCTGGCATTATGTGTGAGCATTAGTTTGCGCTGCAGGTAGACCTTATACAGAATGAATGAGCTGGTTCAACCAAGCACAAGGAGCTTTGTAGTGAAATCCAAATCTGTATTAAGGAGATTTACACGCGAGGAAAAAAGAAGTTTGAGAACAAATATTATTTGGGTGCAATTCATCCATTGACTTATACACACACATGAAGTATGCAATATATATAGAACAAGAGATACGGATAGTTCTTCTCTGTATATATGAGTCCCTAGGAACTCAAATTATAAGAAATGGAGAACATTGGAAGTCTGTGCACGAACAAACCTCGATTCCCATCAAGAGCATATGAATCACTTTGATTCGCTAATTTAACCTTTGATGAGATTACCCAATCTAAAGCAAAGCCATCGCGGAGCATAGCAAGTACATTGGGAAACTAAATGCTTTTTAAGATAGTCTCAGAGGTCCCCACAGTTCCTCCCATGAATTGAAGAGACCCACATGTCATTTCCTTCCTTACTGAGTTGTTCATCGGTATTCGGCATTTGGATGCAGGAATTAGTCGTCCCTCAGTTGGTTTCAATCTGTTGATGATGATAAATTGTAGGATGGGGAAATTAAAAGCAGAATTTAAAACTGACTTCCTCTTTAGCACTATTGCAGTTCAAAAGGGGAATTAGGAGAAGTTTTAAAGGATTACACAGTAAATAAAGGAGAGTGTATATGTGTGCTAAGTGAGTACGAACGAATATTCTACTTTGCCGTGTTCGAAGTACGTTGGAGGGTTTTATTGCTTTCCTCTAGCCGAGGTACTAATTTATTTGAGTGAAATTCATCTCACATTCCTTGGAAAGAAAGCTAAGGACAGATTAGCGAGAATGTTGAAAGGTATTCCTTCAAACTAGGCCATTTTCCTTCTCTAATTAAACCAGAAGTGTGGACCCGTAAATCTAAAAAAAGGAGTTTAGTTTCTCTCTTTACCTTCGCTCCTGTCACCACTGCTACCACTTGAGTCCACAGTAAGTTTTAGGAGAAGTATCCCGCAGGAGTACAAACGTAGAATAAGAACCCTTTGTACACATATCCTTTCTCCCACTGCGTGTCCTCCATACACTGATGATTACGGTGATAGAAACGACTTTAATCGGGAAAGGAACTGCCCTTAGGTTAAGTACAATTCATCGAGACAATTTGTAGATGGAAATTAACAGAGCAATTGCTTTCTTTTAATGTCGATCTTGTAGTCGTAACTGTTGGCTATCCAAGACATAACTGAATTGAACTCGACACTCGGCATTGAAGTAGTTGCAATTAACATCCGGATGGTTTATTAGTACAACGCAGGCATCTTTCGGTGGTGGTTTTATCGCGGAGCATGACTTACCATTTAGTAGGACGAAGAATTCTTAGCAGTCACTGAAATTTGTCTCCACCAAAGACCAGTTTTACATGGGCAACGCAGGGACGGTGGGTTTAGCCTTAACTAAAATTTTTATTCAGTGTGTTGAAGTTGAAATGCTTTAAGCAATTTTTGCTTTACATAATCAAGTATCCTAACACACGAGAGAGAGACGCGATGTAATGCTCTATTGAGCATAAAATGTAGTGAATTTCATTATATTTCCTACATTCTCAAAATATTTTTTAGAAAATGTTACTACCTAGGATTTACCCATTTCATCCCAAATTTCACACACATGCACAGCGGAAGAGATTTATCAACTGCTTTCACCCCTCAGTTGGCACTTGGCAGGCAGGAAAGGTGACTCCTGTCCTGGTTCTTATTTTGATGTCCCTCTTCCCCATCTTCTTACGTACTCCTGGCATGGGATTGTGGATGAAGAGAAAGCTTTTAAATTCCTCTGGGCTAAGCTGTTTACAATATTTTTGCATGAGAACAACAAGAAGAGCTTGGACATGACTTATAATGTGTGAATATGATGTTGGTGAAACTGTCTCACACGCAGCCTGTGTTGTGAATAAATCTAAACGATGATCCTTCGTCTAGAGAGTTGAGTAGTCTGCGTCTGCATGACTAAGTGGTTTGTATCTGCGTGTAGCTAAGCGTTCAAACTAAATACCAAGAGAAGGAAACGCTGAGGTTGGTTGTTCAGAATGCGAGCAAGTGGGTGACACTTCTTTGACTTTGCATAAAAGAGTGATTGTCCATGGAGTGAATGAGATTTATTTAAGCCAGGGACGGTGGTAAGAAGCGAAAGGACATTTACGGAAGTAATCATGGAGTCTAATAGGATGTGTAGAGGAGCGGAGGCAGGATGATGTTGAGTTGAAAAGGAGGATAAGATTGGTATGGATTACACTTCTCACCAGCCTCCTTTCCATACTCATCTGTTTTCTTTCACCGCTAAACCACCACTGCCATCGTCACCAAGGTCTTAGGTCTTATACTTAAGAATGATGAAGCTTACACTTCTCTAGAAGCATCTACTCTCGAGATGAGCTCCCAAACGTACTTTCAACTTACGCCCCTCTCATTCACAATTTTGGGGTGCATAAAAAGATGAAATATTTTGAAGGAGAGACAAGGACTCATCGTTACTGTACAGTGAGAGCGTGTCGGAGTACCTTCACTCTTCCACACTCTCAGGAAATATGAAGAAGGTGTGTGGGAAGCAGGATTGAGGGATATGGACGAATATATGACCATTTTTGTACCAACTACGCATATCAGACAAGGGCAAGAGAACAAGTGATGGTTGGTCCATATTCTTTTACCAAAGTTATTTCCCAAGATGGGATGAGCAAGTTTTTTCTGAACTCATTCGTTTCAGATGCATTGCATAATATATGTCAGTGTGTGAAGTTAAGGGGAAGGCAAGACTGGAGTTTTACGGGGAAAGTACAGAAATAGGAGTCGCCTGGTGAAAGTCTCCTGCCACTATGTTCCGCTTGTATTCCATTCCAGGGGGAAAGTTATTTTTTAAACAAATGTGTGTGTAATATTATTATAAAGAAAGCGAAGTAGAAAATAAGTGAAGAAGAGGTAGTTTTTCCCTTTTGAACAAATACTTGTGTATCAAAGTAGGAAACCAGAGGATTCTTTTTGTACTTCGTACTTGGTTCTGTCTGGTCTGTCTTTGGGTAGAGAAGCCAACAGAAGGCAAACGGATGAGGAAATGGGACTGGAGAGAAAGAGATACTTTTTAGTTTTGAAAGGGCGAGAGAGACTTTGAAAAAACCGAATTGGCATCTCATTCCACTACTTAGGGGAAGTAGTGGTAGGAGCGTATAGCATATTTTTGTGTGTGCCACAAGGGACACTTGGATGCTATAGATCCAGTCAAAAGGAGCTTTAAAACGGTCTCTCTGTACATTTTTGAAAACGGGTGGTAGCGCCGGCGCTTTTTATTTTGTCAATTTCATTGCATTCCGGGACCCGAACTGCCCGAAAATCCCTTTGGATCATGTACGACTATGTTAAGAAGCAATGTCTGGTGGGGAGAAGGACCATCACCACAAGCCTCCTTCGTTTCTATAACTTTCTCTCGCTTTCTGTCCATGTGCCAGACTCGCTTTCTCGAAAAGTTCTCTCATATTTGGACATGGCACAACGTGCTCGTGTTTCCTCAATGTGAGACTAGACGGGAGACCGAATGAGTAGCCCGAGTCAGTCAGTCTCGCAGCCAAGCTAGTCTCACAGTCTCTTTTATGTGTGATCATTTTTCTCCATATCACTCAGAACTGACCTACTCCCGAAGCAGGTAGGTTGTGTTGAACTCGCTCTCCCAAAATCAAGTCAAAAGCAAGACTCACACGATATTCTTAGAAAGTTTCTGAACATATTTTACTTCTATTTGCTTTCACAAATATCTTGTACAAATTCCTACACACGAACAAAAGACATTATTCGATTATTCCAAGATTTACCCACCAAAAACACAAAGAACCTCTCGTTTACTCTATAATATGTATCACACGGTTTAGGAAATATAATAATAATTACAAATAATTTTTTGAAATTCTGATTCTGTGTTTCTCTTAATTGCCTTACGACTACTTGTCGTCTGATTTACGAACTGTGTTTGACTTGTGTTTCCTGTAATTCTGAGAAAACTTTGACACTTTGAAGTATCACAGATATGACAGACTGACAGAGTCCCGATTATTCCAGCAAACTCTTGTACCTGACTTTCTCTTTTCTCAGAAGCCGATTACACTGGGAATATTTTTGAAACCGCATCCTTATACAAATCTGGCCGAGAGGAGAAATGACTTGTAACTGGTGTTTAACTTGTATACTGATGAGTGTTCCATGAGGACCTGAGAGACAAGGGAAATTCATAGTTTTCCCAAGACGGAGCTAATCCTCTAGTTGTTTTCTCACTTGGCTAATTCCACATATAACAAACTGACTTCATTCGCGAAGTCAGTTCGTCAGTCAGTCTCATCTGACTCCTCGTCTCTGGTGATTGGTGTGTGGGGTGGTGGATGGAATAAAAAAGAAAGTGTTCAAAGTGTATTCGAGAAATCCGGCAAAATAGGGAAAGTCAAGAAGAAGGCTGGATCAATGCACATTACCACAGCGGGTAAACATTCCTTCTTCAATCTATCTTGTCTGACATGACACACAGAGATACTCACATACATATACAATACAAAATGCTACACATGCATCTACTCGAGATAGACAGGATTCGAAGAGAGATTCAATGGGTACACGCTTTCTCTTGATTTCTGAATTGACATTCGAGTAGACTTCTGATTTGGATAAGAACTCTCTCTTGCTCTCCTATTACTACGAGTCTCTCTCTTCCAACAATATTACAAGTATCACCCAAGTAAACAAAAATTTCCCTTCTGTACATAATCTATAGGGAACGAGTCTCGTACTGTTTGATCGCTTCTACGAAATCGATTCCAAAGCTTTTTCCTTCCTCCTCTGTCAAGTCAAGTCAAGGGTGAAAGATGTAACATTGAAAATTGATCTGAGTAAAAGAAATTCTAAACGCCCACCACCCAGGCCTACAACAACTATTACAACCGTCTACTACTTTCACCAAACACAACAAAACATCCTCTTACGAATGTAAAGCAAGTAAATCTGTACTTTGTTAAAAGTCTCTGAAAGTAGACAGGCAGGAGGTCTGATGATAACACGCAATTGATGTACTTCTTCGGCTCCTTTTGTGTACTAAACTTTCCTAGCGAGATGCTTGTTAAAAAGTAGTAACTTTCACTCTATCTCTGTGTTTATGCACTGACAATGATCGCTAGGAGGAGCTTAGTAGTTGTTACGTTGTACCTTACTAACTTCTTTATAAGTTGAGGGCCTCTCTATTTGTTTGCACAGGAGATATTTCGTAATTTATCGTATACTTTCCTCGCACCAAAAGGTTGATTCATCTTCATCTCATTTCACACGGAAATCCCAATACTCCATCCATTCCCTATTTACAAGCTGGTCTTGTTGCGCGCACGAACTGAAGTATAATAATAAAGCGTTTCTTACCTTCCCAAGCCTGTTCTGACTTTTAAGGGAGATGCAGAAAGTAGGCAAAAAGACACAAGAGACACACAGAAAGGATGACATTTCTCATAAATTTGGATATATAAAATTTCTCCTTCCACTCGCCTGCTCTGCTTTCCTTTCAGTCTTCACATTTCGATTATTATGCTAACGAACCATGTCCTTATTTTTCTCTGGAAGAAACAAGAGAAACAAGTTTCGTTTCACGCAAACCATTTTTCTGTGCAAGAAGTCTATATGAGGCTTTTATTTTATATTCAGGAGCAAAGAGGTTTTTCGTGTTGGACATGAATAAAGAAAGTCCTCAGCTTTTTGTCCCCTTTCGGTGAAATTTTTTTTCAAGATTACAACAAAATTATCAACGTTTTCACAGGAAAGGAAGGATTTGCTCCAGGTGCTAATTACAGTTGCACTTTAATTGCATCAGGAACTCATTCCATCGCTGAAAAATGTTGCTTCGTTGCAATGCTTTGGTCAGGCCAATTAGAGTGAATAAAAGTTTGATTATTATTTCCCTGAGAAATGTTCCACTCGATGCTGGCTCCAAGTCACGAAAATAAATTTGTATGTGTGTCTTGCAGAAAGTCAGTCAAAATATTAGCATTGGGTTGATCCTTTCTGTAGTTTACCAAAAAATCAATCTTGTTAATTCAAAATTCATTTAATTTACCCTTGTCGCTTGCCATCCATTGGTAGTCCCATATTGTTTTGCCTTTTGTTAAAGTAATAATGATAATCCTGTCTAAGGTAGTGTGGGGGATATTAAATGCATTGTGTATATATCTGGCCTTTTGACACCTAAATACCTTTGCGTACTCATTTAAGGTGTCCCTGGTCCGAGTAGACATTTGGTGACATTTACTCTCCTCGAAGCCTGACACCTCACTATGACTGTGTGAGTGTTATACTCTATTTATCCCCTTTCTTCTGGTTACATTCCTCTCTGTGCTCTGTATCATAGTCTCAATCGGATCATTACAAAATTATTAGATTACGTGTGGGACAGAAAGAGTGTGCGAGTGTATGCGAAGGTTTTATAGCTTGACATGGTGTGTCCGTGTGAAGCAAGAAGCCTTCAGTGTGGTAGTGTGTAAGTTTTACATGGCTTCTTCGTGCTTTCCCCACCAGTGAAAAGTCTCTGTGTCTGAATACATTATTTCATAAATGAATTCGCAACAATGTCAGGGATGGAAGTGAATTTATGACTGAGCCATATATCAAGTCATATGTCATGCATGTCTCCCAGTGTGCAAAGTCGTTTCACGTGCGCCCGTCACTCTGCACGAGAAATATAAAACAGTAAAATGCTAATTCCTACAGTTCATGTAGAGAAGCAAGAAGGCTTTTAAATACAAAAGTTGCACTTTCCTTAATCCTTCCTAGTGTGATTTTATATTTCTGAACTGTGTACTGTTCCTTTGTCACAGAAAGAGTTGGATAAACACCCAAAGCAGCTGACCACAGCGTCACGAGATGATTAAAATGCACACACAATAAAATAGTTAGGGTAAAAGTGGGTTAACAAGTATATGCACTTAATTTAGGAAATGAAAAGCCAGTAGGAATCTCAGAAAGCTGTGAAATAGATTTTAGACATTTCATTTAAAGTATTTGTACTGCTATTAGAAGTTAGTAAAGGTGAATGATATACTTATCATGATGACCGTATGTGCTTGTGTTTGGGAAACAGTTGGGGCCAATGCAATACAGATAAGTATTGAATGTACGCTTTTATTAGGGAGGAGAAAGTAGGAATTTACCGTTCATTAGATTAAATTGAAGAGGGTTTTAACCCATAAAAGAGAACCGGAATGGGTATGTTTTAAAGGGTACAAATAGCCCGTTTTATTTGACTCATTTATCTCTTGTCAGACTCTCATGTGTGTGTGTCTAGTATATGGATTACACAGAGGGACTTTGGTATGCACACCGGGTTGATAGGAAGGTGTCTATCCAAGATAACCCAAACTAACCTTCTTACACCCAAACCGATCATCGGGATGATCACCATCATCATCATCTTTAGTTTTACCGTCATATTATTATTGCTTCTTGGGTCTCTCATCGGATTCCCTGAAGTACGACCGCAACGCAGAGAGTTTTATAGCCAGAGTTCATCATCAGATCCAAAAGTACGAAAGAAGGTTTCCATTTCTAGACTTCCGTTCCATCCTATACGGAGTTTTTTACTCTAAGACTCTCTGTAGGTTTTTTATCATGTCATATTTTCAAGACCATACAAAACCTAAATTTATTGCTACTTTTCTTCTGCCCAAAATGCACCCTATTTTGCTCACGTTGATTCCCCATGCATGCAATAGAAAGGGAACTTTCATCCTGAAATTAGTTAGTTTAGTGGATGGTCATATAACATTCATATAGTGATCTGTATATTGCCCCACTTTTTCCTAAGTTATTTCAAGTAACAGGAAGAAAGTCTCTTTGAAGTTTTTTCCTGCTCTTTTGGGACTTAAACGAGCACTTTTGCCAGTTGGCTTTGCAAAATGAGTAAAGACCGGAGAGGAATGGAGGAAAAATAGACGATGAATTGTGCTACGCAATCAGCAATAAGTAAGTTAGGATGGTTGGGAAAAGAGGTGGAAGTGAAACTGGAATTTGGTTTTCAATTTGAATGCACACACATCTCTGTTCCTTTTAAGTTTTCTTTGAATGTGTGCATAGGGTTGATGAAGCAAAATACGGAGTAAGAAAAGCTACTCTGGTTGGTTTGGGAATTAAAGAACCCAGCTAAGTTGATTTATTTGCATACTTACGCAATCTGAGTTTCTCCAGAACTTCACGAAACCAGAGTATAGGATTGTTGTAAGGGTCTTTGTTGTATTGGTTTACAGGCTTAAATTGTTAATGACAGGGAATAGAGAAAGTGTTTGATCACTTCTACTTGTGGCTGACTTTTAGTTCATCCTCAGTAATTGAGTTGTTGTGTAAGCTAGAAGCCCCGATCTCAACTTGCATTATAATCAGATAACTCAGACAAGTTTGACTTTTGTTGACGTATGTTCATTTATTATAAAGAATATTTTTTTAATAAATGTTGTAGAGTATTGATGTACGCAATAGGAAATGTCATGTACAGGGCAAAGTACAAAAAATCGAATAAACCTAGCTTTGTGCAATTAGATGTCTTTTATGAAATCGATTTTAGCCTTTTACCGTGACCGTTTTTCCTTCAATTAGAAAACAACGTAGAGGCAAGTTTCAATCGAGTATTCTACAAAGACAAACCACTTTATAGTGTAGTTCAGTCTTATATAAACACTATTGTAAGATGCTATATACCCTGGAAAATTCAAACACAGCTTGTAATAAGATTGTGTAGTGGAAAATCGTCTTGCCAGACCGGGTGAAAGTAAAGATCGGGTTCCCGTTCCAGTTCCACTAGTGCTTGCATCGATTAACCATTTGAATCTCATTGTGAGCCGTGTGCACTGGCACTATACCTCCTTTCTTTGGTCCTACTCCTACCACTGCCAATTAAACTGTCCTCCTCTCTTTCTACTGTTCTTTACTTTCCCCGTTCCTCAGGAAAATTCACCTCTCCCCGACATCTATTGTTGTAAGCCTCCTGGACATTATATATGCCAGGTTAAAATCGACCCTGACCATAGCTACCTTTTGGTACACACATTCCATAAGCCCATTATTCTCTTAAGGCAATAATAGCTATATAAGTCGAACTTCATTCCAACGGTCCTAATCAAGTTCAATCTGGTTCCTTTAGAAATTTTACAACCTGAAGGTGCACCACACGCTTTTGTCCGGGTGTCTTTGATTCCCTCGAAAAGTTATGGATTTGAAAAGGAGGTTGATCGTAGTAGTAATGATGATGATGATGGTGATGCCGATGATCATATCCTTTCTAACCCAGTGCCTTATAAACATCTTATCTATGGAGAGGTTCTCTCCATAGCCATTTCCCAAATATTTGTGTAGTAAAAGTGAATGAAGTAAGCGAGAAGGAAGGAAGGAAGGGTTTGGATGAAAGGAAAGGCGAGGAACACCATCGGGTGGATATAGTGAGTCTGTGTGTGTTTGAAGATCTCCTTCTTCATGAATGGAGAAAGTTTAAACTGCTCTTTTCATTATCTTCTATGTGACACTTTGACTTCATAACTTTATCACTTGACTAGTTTACGGTTCGAGGATGATTGCCTTTGTTAGAGAAAGATGGAGGGATGAAGGGAAGAGAGATTCGTTCTGCATATTTTTAAACGAAGGACACTTTTGTGCACAAGATGTGCTCTCCAATAATCGAAGTTTTCTTGTACAAAAGGAATGAGACGTGAGATTCAAAAGGAAGGAAGTAAATTGTATTATTGGGTGGAGAGTAGTAGTGAATGTGTGTGCATGACTTTCTTGATGGGGCTGGTGGTGGCTGGATAGTTGGTGGATATATGTGTGTGTATGTGCTTGAGAGATGCAAACGAAAGTTTTTTATCCTTCATCGTCGTCTGGTTATAAGACAGAAAGCTGTCATAACTTGTAGATGGAGAGAGGAAAAAGAAAGAAGAAATCTGTGAGAGTATTTCAGTCACATATGACTCCTCTTTATCCTTTTATCCCATTTCATAACTGTTCTGTCATCCCATATCACTTTCCTCATCCGAAACTTTTCTACCCTACCATCAACCATCATATTCCTTCATTTTCCAGTCTCTACGAATTCCAATGAATCTCTGAAATGAAAGAGGAACGAAAGTTACAATCTTTAACTTTTTCAACTCTATCGTGTCAGCAGCAGGTTCCTTTTCTTTGGTTGGTTTATGGGTGCTCATCTCTGTGGCGAAAATCTGACGGGTGTTGGTGATGATGATGATGATGACAACTTGTGACATAATTTGGTCTTTCCTTTAACAAGAGTCTTAATGTTACAAATTAATCACACAAATGAAAACATGATGTCAATTAAGAGTTTACATTTGAATGCAAAATGGTCAATATGCGGAATTTTAATTTATTTTCAGGTGAGAATGCAGAGTCAATCCCAGCAATAAAGTTACCTGAAAATTTGGAAGGATTAATGCGTGCTGATCATTTCCCATGCCAGCGTCACCGGTGGAACACGAATGAGGTGAGTTTATCGTTTAACGAATATATTTTTTACTCTAGCAAAGTCTGCAGTTTGTAGTCAAAACTGGAACAAATTATTCATAGTAGTAGAAAGTGTGGAAGCAAGTCTTTTTGTGCATGCCACACCAACCGTAATATGGACGAGAAAGAGGTTCTCAATATCATTATCCTTGAAACTTGTGACTCCTCTTCAATCTGCATGCTCCACTATCACCGCAAATACAATAAAATCAGTCCATTACCAGTCTTGTTATGCACTCGTATTTGGAATGAAGTAGCAATTGAAAGTGGAAATCTCGTGTGAAATTGGTGCCAAGTACATCCTGAGCAGTTTAGTTTTAGTTTGGAATTCATGAGAATAGTAATCAATACTAATAAAATACAATGAGACAGTATGAAAGTAAAAGTCATTGTGGGGTTGATGGTAGGTACACAATATACATAGGTACTCTTAAAGGGGTGGGTGAGTAAACGACACACTCTAATTTACATGCGAATGTGACCCATACACCAAGTGACACATTAACCAAGTCCTCCGAAAGTGTAAGCAAACTAATTAAAAAGTTAATTTAAGAGGTTTTCTTGTGCTTTGTTTGGTGTATGAAGGGAAGATAGAAGCTTTCTCCTCTCATCCATAAATGGAGTATGAATGAGGATGGGTCTGTAGGGAAATCTTGCCTTCATCCTTCCATCATTTCTCTGTCGGGACTCGTGCCATCATATTCTCTAGCCTTTTCTCTCCCATAATAAACCTTGTAGCAAAAAAGCCATTCATCCGCTCCACATTCCAAGCCTTGTCTAAGTGCCATCAAGAACTTGGAGTCGTTTACAAATCGCCCTTTTGCTGGAAACTGTGGAAAGTGGAAAGTCACACACACACACATACACTCTGCTCTTTCTCTGTCTCACTTGAATATAATCATTGACATTAAATTAGCGTGTAGAGCGAGTGGAAAGTTTAATTAAACCTTCTGTGTTTTGTTTACCGAGGGAATGAATGAGGGAAGGAAATGTTGTCAATGAGGCCATTAGATTTTGCAAATTGGGGCAGGAGATAGCAGAGAGAAAGTGAGTTGATATCTGATGAAGATGGAAGAAGAGTCCTTCGGAGTATATAATGAGATTTGTTGTGTGTACTCAACTGACTCCATTTCCCACAATTTCCTACACACTTTGTGCATAATAGTTCACTCATAATTCACTCTCGCTCTCTCACAGAGATGAGAAATATGGGATGGATTGAGAGAAAGTTGAGCAGCTCGTTTCAAATAGAGGAGACTGTATAGTATCACCAACACCAACGACTGCTTCTGGTTGAAGGTGGTTGTCGGTGGGGTGTGAGAGAGGCTTGGGATTGTAGAGAGAATATATAAACCTTAGAAAGAGTAGAGAACTCTCTCTCTCCTTTTACTTCAGTTTGAGGATTTTCAAATTGCTTATTTAATATTTATTACAATTCTTCCAACTTTGTCATCTTCCCTTGTTCACAGGATGAGAGCCTCAATTTCTCCTTTGTGTGTAGTAGAGAAGGATTGAATTTTATCCAAAGAAGCCTGTGTGAAACTCACATAGCATGGAGAGTGCACAGGAGATTGTAAGGTAGAATTGTGTACAGATTATTCTGGCTTTTGTGTTAAAGGGAAAGAAAGGTTTTTCTCTAGGAGAAGGTATATATAGAGCTATTGCATAAGTATTGCATAGGTTGTCACATAATCTTTCTCAATTTGGGTCAATAACGTATTTCTGTACTGGTGTAAATCTATCATTGGTGGAATTACTGTGTCTTTCTGAGTGTATCTGTTACTTTTGGATGTGCTGAGGAAAGACATTATTGCAGACATGTTAAATGTGTGAATTCGACCTTTTCTCTTTTTATGCGTTTGAAAAGCGATAAAAATCCTATTTTGGGAGTAACATTGGGTTAAGTTCTTAGGTACCTGATGTTTGTAACGGTTCGGGGAGAATAATAGGCTTTATCATTGGAGATAAACAGATTTTAAGGGTATTGGTACAATAATATAGGCAGAACGTTGGGAGTTAATGATACAGCTAATAAAATATTTAAAGAGGTATATATTTGTTGTATTTTATTTGCTGTTAGAAGGACGCCAATTTATTTGTGAAGGTTTTTGCTAGCCCCTTTTGATTTCAAGTTTTATTTCAAAACTTCGGTCTTAACTTAGCTTAACTTTGTTCACTTAAATTAAAATGGAAATGGACAGTTTTGGCAATCCGTCAAGAAGATAATCTGAAGTACGCTAGATTAAGTCGTTTTCTGTTCTTTCTCCTTGGCCAAATAATGGAAGGGAAAGTTATCTCATAAGATTTTTAACATTACTTGGATAAATAGTTTAGAGGAAGATCCACTTCTTGAAGAAAAGTCGATTCACATAATACAATCTGCCTTAATTCATCTCAGGGAGGCCTATAGCTTGAAAGAATAATAGAAGCTAATCAAACCCTTTCAGTAACAACTCCTCCCTATTCATCAAACAGACGAGGACATCACCAACCACATAGCTCGACATGGATTTGAATGGGAAACCAAATAGGAAGAAACAAGGGAAGAACTTTATTCTCTCATTAATGAGTGAAAGTTCGTTTTAAGTTTAAACAAGTAATATCATTAGGGAGAAAGGGTATGGAGGACTACTATGAGTACCATAGCTTTTGTAACTGGCAGTGTAGACGGCATCTAAAGAGGCTTCAAATTGACTGTGGTGATGGAAAGAGAGGGGGAAAACTCATTTGTTTAACCAATAAGAAAGAAATGAGGAGAAAGTAAGTGTTCGTTAGGTATGGTGGTAGCACTGCACTTCATGTCTTTCTATTTCCTTATGAAACTCGTGAAGTAAATGAGCAAAGAATTTGCAACATTTGCTAAATCTTTGAAACAAGAGATAAAAAAGGGAAAAGGAATTATGAGGAAAAGGGAACGAAGCAAACTGTAATTAAGAGAAAGCTGAAGTAAGCACACGCTGGCTAAGGGTATTTATGCTATTCCTCCCATATTCATCGCCAACTCGACAGTCGACACGCTACATAGGATTATTGTAAAAGGATGAGAATTCAGTTGTAGTCATGATGTCTACTGAAGGAGTTCTTGTTTCGTCTTCGTCTTGGGTTTTTAATGATGATGGTTGTATAAGTACAAGTGCCACTTCGAACTTTCTCTCTGTCTGTACCTCATCTGTTCATCATTTCTGTCTCTTGCTCATTTACTCTTCCATAATTGTTGTTCGCAAGAGAGCCCGAGGAAGCGTGTCTGATGAAGGAACCTTGAAAAATCTTTGTAATTTATTATACATTCACTACCTCTAGCTATGTTCTTAAACTTATCAATTTGCAGAGTGAATAAGATTCAGGCAGTGATGAGTATTCGTTGGTTGTTCAAGGTAGGGAATTATTCTGTAGTAGGTATCCAAGCCGTAGGTAATATACTTTGGTACTTCTACACTGAGCAAATGAAGGATGGATGGGAACATTACAACGTAAATGTTCATTTTGGTAAATCTCTATCGAGTAATCTATTCTCTGTCTGACATACACGATCACAAGTGAAGCTGGAAGATAAATACGACTCCCTTGATACATTCTCACATTAAAATTTCGGCGATATTGATACCTAGACGTTCCCATTTGTACTCGTGTTTCTCTTCATAAGGGTTGGACGTAGGGAAAGAACTGCTTTCATGTCAAGTCTTTCTTTCACGGAAGGCCAAACAGCAAGGAACACGGCTGAGAAAGCCTGTAGTAAAAAGCAAAGAGTACGCAGAGATTTAATCTGAAGTAGTTTCTCTCACACCCTCGCTCTGCGAGAAAACTCAATTCTTTCCCGAATGATCGATGGTTTTTTAAATCAACTCTTTCTGCAGACAAAAACAGATCGAAGTTATTAAGAGACTCCATCCAACTGGTACTTTTTGGGTTAAACGATATCCTGTTAAGTATTAAGAGAGCATTATCATCTCAGACTGTATCAATCTTGTCTTAAAACAAAACTCTGAACAGCCCAAAGTTCCTATCTCAAGATAGATGAGATTGTTTAAGGAATCTCTCACGAGGCTCAAACCAGATTAGGCAGATTGTTTGAAAGTGAATTTTAAACAGAGATTTCTTTCCTTCTGTCCCGACACTCTTAAATCTCTCTTTAAAAGAACCTTCCAAACTTTACGATATTTTGAACATTTGGACTTTTCCTCTAGTATCATTTGGACTTGGAGCACATCTACCTTTATACAGACGTTTACACTAGTAGTATATCTAGATCCTTATTTTCAAGAAATCTACTCTTTTTGTCTAACCCAACCACACCGGTATGTGTAACAAGTAAGGAAAGCTCCCTCCCACTCATGTAACTCCATACTTTCTTAATGTTAAAGCGCATTTGAAATTCTGGGAAACTGTTTCCACTTTAGAGTAGCAAGTTGAAACGAAAATAATAATACCCGTATGGCAGTTCACGGTTGGGATTTTTACTTTTCATATCTCTTTTGTTCGTGCATGCATGCTAACCTAGACAGTGGATTCATCATGGCATAAGTTGTGATAAATTATAAAAGTTTCACCATCACCAACCGGAATAGATGGTGAAGAGATTTCTGAGAAAGTCTTTGCTTTCACAACTCTTCTATTATAAAATGGTTCTGGTTGGTGCGGTAATTCTTCTTTATTTTTACTTCAAAAGCTTTCTTTTAATGAACTAGGAGTTCTGCTTCTTACATCCCCCTCCACTTCATTCACGCATTTTACTCTGTTAAGAGGGTAAATATATCTTGTCCCGCATTAGTAATGCAAACATGGCTCTCTAATTATTACTGCGGTACTTACAACAACTGGGAGTGTCTATTAGGCCCGTTCCTATCTGAGGGTATTAGTTGTAATGTCTCCGTGTATAATTTAATTATAAGTAATATATACTTTAGTCTATATAGAATATAGAGGTTCATGCATCTGAAGTCTGAAGAATGTTTTTGCGTGTATTTTTTCAGGAAATAGCTGCAATTCTAATCAGCTTCACCCACCATCCGGAATGGCTCTCAAAGGAAGTAAAGATAAGGTAAGTTTGAGAGAATTTTTACACCTTTCTCTAATTTAACTTAAACCAAGAAGCGAGAAGAACAATTCCCAGTCTCCCAGTGCCTTCGTCGCCTCATCTTTCCTTCCCAGACACTCACGGGACTTTTTTTCGGTCGCCTCCGAAATGATTACTACGAACAACTCTACTTCTTCTCAGCTTTAAAAAGTCCAATAAATGTCTTCCTTAATGTCCTCCCTGAAGCATCCCAACTGCTGTTTCAAAGCGTATTTTATTTCACATTTAAATTTTATTTATTTCCTGGATACATTTCCTCCAAGTAATTAAGTGTTAATGGGTTTTTAAAGGACTTTTCTCTAATTCACCTTAATGCACTCTCACAGTCTGTGCTCTCTGTTTCTTTGAGCTAAAAAACTGCTCCACTTATTAAAGCCCGTGAGGAAGGAGAAAGAGGAATGAGAGACGTGTGGGAATGAAGGTGAATTTGAGTGAAAGTATATCACTATCACGTTATAATTTACTCACTGCTATGTAAGCGAAATGAAATGTGAAATGAAAGCAAAACCGTCTCTACCAGACCATATAGTATGTATTGTTGTGAACCTGATTAAATAACCTGAAGCAATTAACTGCAGTTGGAAACACATCAATTTCATAGCTTTCACGAAGGAGCCACATTTTATTGGCTTCAAGGCTACTTACAGAATGGAGAGAGCTGTTCCTCGTACTTTCCATGTGAAAATGTGTATACAAAGTCCATGAGAAGTCGTCTCATGCTCACCTAGTTGTGGAAGTGGTGCCTCCTCCTTCCTCCACTTTTATTAATCTAATAATCCCCTCTAGACTGCTACCTTCTTAGGTCTCGACTTGCATGCAATCCTCGTGAGAACGTGAACTGTGAACATAAACGTATGACAAACAATAAATATTACTCACAACCCACAATATTATATTTTCTCTCTAATCATTTAAGCACCAAACCAAAATACATACCACACAATAGCCGAGAGGAACGAGTTGTGGGGTTCCTCTGTATTTAGTAGCAGTTTGTGTGTAGTACAGCGGTGGTGGAATTGCTAATAATCTTTTTGTAGCATTTAAAAAGAAACTTTGGCCATTTCGCATATATTCATACTCTCATTCAGTTCTCTGCTTGCGTATAAGTAGAATGGTCAAGCATGTAGATTCTGTAGGGAAAGTGAGATAGGAAACAAAAGTAAACTATTTAGTGGCTCACTCGCATACGAAAGAGATGATGATAGTATCGGGTCAAACTTACTTTCTTGGCTTAATGGTACTTGAATTGGTGATTTCTCCCACATGGTTGTAGGGGTGTATAATATTTCTGAGCAGTTTCTCGCGTGTTTCTGGGTCCTTTCGGAATTTATATGATTTACTTTCAAGTATTATGGGTCTCTTGGAGGAGGCCATGCACATTCAAGTACAAAAAGGTGGCTTCACACATTTTTCTTATTGCTCCTAGAGTGTGGATTGACTTGGTGTGTGTAATAAAGGTACAAGCGAATCATGTAAGCGTTGACCTGACTTGTGAAAACTTTTTGAGGAGTTGCACACACACAGCACATTCCACAGATTTTTCTTCATGCCAAAGGAAGGATCTGTTCTTGCTATATGTTGGAGTGGTACTCATGAGGAATTTTGATGAAGGCCATCTCCCATCCTTTTCAACGTTAAATCAATCATGGATTGCAAAAAGAGTGAACCTTGGTTTGGTGCTTTCTCCATTGAGTATGAAAAGAGTACATAATGTATGATAAGGCCACTCACATTATATGAGCCAGGCTACGTGTAGACTTCCGCTTTTTCAACGATATTTGTGGCCAAGCTGGGATTTATGGTGGTGTGTGTGCGAGTGTGTACGTAAACGTAGTTTTATTTTTTGTTATTTATGCCATAGATCGTATGTATGCGATAAAGGATTCAGAGAAATGTTGGAGAGCACCCTTTAGCCAGGTTGGAACTGGGTGTAGGTTGTGCCTAATGTTTATGTTATCGTTGACGGGAAGTAGCTGTGGGAGAGAGAGAGAGGTCTATATAGGCTTTGGGATTCATGTAAGAATATGTGTTAGTCCTGGTGAACACTTTCGAAGATCCATGGATGTTGTCAGGAAGGGATATACAAAATAATAAAATGTAGTCCGAGACTCGTAGGCGATGGCTTTGACTTGCCGAAGAGTTTGAAGTGACTTGGGAGAAAGTTGCAGGGAAAGTAGGTCCATCAGTGTGTGTTGTTGGTATATTCGAACGGTATGACTGAACTCGTTGGACGGGGGTGCTTTCGTACATTCCTGTTTAGTATTCAAGAGCAGAGCATATGCCACTGGCCATAACATAAATATTACTGAACACCTGAAAGGCATAAGTCTGTCTGTGGAAGGGAGGAAGACGAGGAATATTATTGGAGATGGGAAAAATGGGAATGCAAGGAGAGGGAAGGAATGGGCAGCTACATGAAATAACTTGTATCTCTATTCGATGTATCTCTTAAATGTATAGTGTATGTGTAACTGTGTATTTTTTATGGTGGACAGGCCAAAAAGTGGGTCGATGCTTTTGTACAGCCGGAAGAAGGTTCGCTATCGTCGGGATGGGTATTGTTGGAAGAAACGGAAGGATGGGAAGACTACGAGGGAGGATCACATGAAATTAAAAGTCCAAGGAACGGAGGTATGTGAGATGTTGTTTTATTCGTTCGAATTTCGAATGTGCTTGAGCATCTAAGCTTCAGTGCTTTCGCTTGCTTTCTCCCATCAATATTGATTCGCATTGGTAGACAGACACCTTGATTTATTGCATTTCAAGCGGTCTCTACTGTATATTGAATGAAAAATTGACTTTTCAGACAGATTTGTATGATTTTTCAACATGCTGTGTATGTACGTACACGTGTAGACTTTCTGCTTTCTCCTTAGGGAGTTTACAAAACGAGGTTTACTGATTTCTACGGTCTCGGCCTTCTCGACGAATGAGTTCTGCAGCACCTCCGCCTAGTCCGGCTCCAATAACAGCACATTTGAGAACTGTCAAAGGGTCTGGGGACTCAAATCCTCCTTGGGCTCCTTTCGACTGAAGTTTTGAAAATGCTGAATGCTTACTCACTCTTCCAGTTCCGTTGGCCTTTGATTGGGCTTGGGAAGCCAAGGACTTCTTCCCTATTCCTTTGTTGGTGAAACCTGCAGATTCCAGGATGGCGTTTCCTGCTGCTGGAGTTGCGAGGGCTGAAACTGCGCCTGCAATTCCTCCTACTACGGCACCCAGAACGGGAATCCACAGTCCTTCAGAATCTTCTTCGTCATTTCCGCCCGAGTTCAGTCCTGGACGCAAAGTGCACTTTAAATTTCTAATCTGGAGTGTTTGGGGACATGAAAATTGTGTGAAATGCTTACGACGTCGGGTTGGCTGAGACATACTGGACCTTTTGATAAGCCACTTAACCTTTGATGATATGTCCTAACTTCTTTCACCTATCTTTCGATCAGATGCAGAGCTCGCGTCTTTCAGTTAATAAGTGAGGAATTGCAATGGACGAGAATGATTAGTTTAGAAGGTCTGCGACTAGAAAGAGTCACATTTACTTTAAACTCGGTAAGCCTCAGAGCAGTTCTGTAGTTCTGTAAGTAAAAGACACACGAGGTTTTATATCGGATGTAGAATTGTGACTCGTGTGACTTGGTGATTGCGACTTGTCGTTCTCATGCACGATCCTAAAATGTTGTAGAATCTTTCAGTAACTTGAGCTAATGTTTATCTTAACAGAAAGCAAACAGAATCAAGTGTGTCCGTCCAGGCTGAACGCATTTACTCATATTAAATATTGACATGACATATTGTATCTGTGTGCACTCCAGCTCTCCATTCTTGTTATTATTAGCTTAGACTTGTGTGAATGTACTGCTTTATTTCCATACTTAAGAGAAATGCGTAAAATACTAAGTTAACTCGTTAAAATGGGATCATATTTAACTTAAAGATCAAACATGAGGATAAATCACAGGGA